>JAWDEX010173189.1:0-15541 GCA_035221805.1 Trichilia hirta | reverse complement strand
GATTCTCTTCCCGAACTTCTGCGGGGGCTTCTGATTCTTCTCCTAATCTCGAAACTTTTTAAGAGGGCCATCTTTGAGCAGTTAAGAAATTGATACTGTACTTACAAACTCTTCTCGAGCCCAGTCTCTCGAGTCAGTAAAATACTCAAATACTCGTATTTTCTCTCTTTTTATTTGGTCCTATACCATTTACTGACTTGAGCGTCAAAATTTATTCGCCGATAATCCGGCTTGACTCTTAACTCATTTTTTTGTGATTTCAAGTAGTCCCTACGTCGATCGCAATAGTAAATTTGTGTAATGTACTAAATTTTTCGTCCTTAAAAAATTTGGGTATTAACAGAATACATGCATGCGCGTAGATCATTGAAATTTACTCCCTTTCCTAGCCATTAAAATATTTTGTTTGATTTGATAATAACTTCTACGGTTGTTCAGAAGGACACGGAAGGGTCATGGGCAGGTGATTTGATCAAACACGCTCCACTTTATACTCCTCAAAAATATTATTGAGTTGGTGGTGGTGAAGCTTTTGTCCTACACCATTCAAGCAGGAGCTTCCAAGCTTGTCCAATATCATTTTGGCCGAGCCAGATACGTTAAAAGGATTGCCCAGTAGATAATTTAAAATCGCAAATGTTATAATAGGTTAAAAGACGAAGGGAAAAATCTTAATCTGGTCCTTAAGGATTTGTTAAAGATTTGCGTCTACTGCTTCAAATGATTTCGTATGATGAGACTGAAAACCGGTTAATGTGACAAATTTTCTGCCGTCGTGCGTTTTGGCAACAAGGAAGAGAGAGAGGATATGAAAAAAAAAAAAAAGCAGCAAGCGAAGCATTGAATTTGTTTGCCCATCTCAGTTATCAAAAGAAATCGAAATATTTTATCACAATGAAATATTTATGAAGTGAGTGGTGAAATAAAAATAATTTATTGTTCATTTATCACATCGTTTTTATTGTGTACATGGAAATATCTTACCATTTAAAATAAAAATTTATGGCAAAATTTTGCAATGAGCATGAAAGGCAGCACAAAGACTTAGGCTCAATCAAACTATGCCTTGATTGCAAGAGGCAAACCAATCCAAAATGGGCCGATGTCCTGCAGACCCGTAGTGTAAATTACATTTCACGACATTCAAGACCCACTTCCATCGCAAAGCTAGAGGACTACCAAACAATACAAAAACTCACTCAAACTCAAAAAATATTGTTAGCACTAAATTCTTCTACGCTCATGACCTCCAACAGAGTCACCAAATGTACTGTTTCGATAAATTTATTAATTTAGTTACTAAGACTATTTATTTCAAATTTTAAAAGGTTGGTATACAATATGAACATACCGTATGCCACGCTCCTAATTCCAAATTCTAATTCATTCTCTGGTACTAAGCCATTAACACCCAATACTAGGGATACGTGATTTATTATCCATAATTGTCTATGATTTAAAATTAAACAAAATATAATAGATAACCTCGTGGTAATTCTTATGTAATTATTATAAACATACATATATCCACACTTATTTATGTATGTACAATTATATATATATATATATATAAAGAAACTATAAAAAATCTTTCATTAGAATCTTCCACACTTTTCAGGTATCGCCCAAAATGAAGACCTGAAAAATAGCACTGATCTATAATTCAATAGATGATTTATATAAAAAAGAAAATTTTCTTTAAACACAAAAATTTCATTTTTTGTACTTCCAATTATTTCAATCATAAATATGTTAATAATAATAAAACAACCAACAATTTTATTTAATGCTATATCCCATGCATGATTTTGGGCACTATTCTCAAGATGTGCAGTTTAAGATAATATGGCTTCCTAGGAACTACTGCCCATAATTTTATCTTTATAAACTTTCATCGTAGGACTGAAATTACAATCATATTCGTCGATGTTAACAATGACCTCACACAATTCACAATTTAAGCACATATACCAATAACCAAAATTTTACAAATAAATGATTTTCATGGACATTTAACAACCAATGGAAGCACGTATTTTCAGAAAATAATATATTAAAAAATTACTCAGAAATCAATTAATTTGGTAAACAAGCATATGTTCAGGGAAATCATATATAAGTGCATTAAATTTTAAATAAAAAAATCCTACTTTTCAATTTTAAAATTAAGTTTTTCCCAGTTACATAAAAATATCTACCCAGATTATCGGTAATAAATTCTTCGGTGATTATACTGTTTTATCAAAAATACTTCCTAATATAAAAATAATAGTAATAATTAATAACTTAAAAGCCAAAACAATATTCTAATAATTAATTATAAAACTATGACATACCTGTTAAATGCTACAGCAACAATCACATATCAATTATCTAAATTTAGAAGAAATTGGATCTCAATTATACCTAAACAAGTCTCAGATTCAATTTGATTTCCCTGCTCTCTACCCCTTCAGTTTTTCATCTCAATTGCAAATCCAAAGCAATTGAAATTCAAAGGATGTCATATATATTTATATATATCAATTAATAGTTTAATAAAATAAAAATATAATAATAACAACCAATGGCCACAATGTTGAAACAATTTAATCCATTTGACTTCCAATACAATTCTTTGCATCCTTGCACCTATTCAATTTCCAATTCATGCATGCCTTTCACCAATTTTATCAATTGACAGCTATAATCCACTACCAATCCATGCATAATTATAACAATAGCTAAAAAAAAAACTAAATATTTTGTTTGGACTTTGGGTACTACACGTTATCTCTGTAAGATAATAGATTAATATTTTTTAAGAACAAAAATTTTATTATAAAGAATTAAATATATATTGTATTCTTTATCTTCAATTAAATTTTATTCCTTTAAAATTTACCGAGCAAATAAAAAATTGGTTACATTCAAGGGAGAGTGCTCAAAATTAATAGCCTCCTTCCACCACTTTTAAATTTGTTCCTAAACTTTATATTTTATTCTACTTATTTCACTTCTTATTTTATTCACTATGACTAAGGCGATTATGACAAATGCATTTTACATGTCAAACTCTTAGGATTGTACGACACCAATCATGATTTAATTGGATTGTTGTTATGTTATCAAATTCACTCGATTCCACTTCAATTTCCGTGTTGCTTACTAGATTTACAAAGTAAATATGATCTCTATCTCTATCCCTCAAAATTTTTTTACTTTTTTTTACATCCTAAAATAATATTTATAATAATTTAATCTTTTTACATTTTTTTTTAAAAACTACAAATCCATTATTAATCATAAACTTGTATTTCATTCCTAAAATGCCGCAATTAAGCTTCTTTCACTCTAGATATTACCCTCTCCCAACATGATTTATGACGTTGTTCATAATTTTCCTTTCAAGGAGACTTAACAAATAGTTGTTCAGTCTTTAATTGAACAAGGTTTCAGTCCAGTTTCCAGGCACGAACACTGTCAACTTGTAAGGGAAGAAAACACTGTTCTAATTCAAAATCTCTTTACCCCTGGTAAGAACTGCAAAGACTCCTCACTAACAACCTTATTTTTTCTGCTCGCATAATTGTGGACCAATCTGTTTACTAAGGAATGTCCAAGTTAAACAATAAAATCAGGTAGCCTTTGTTTCAGCTATAAAAGTTAACATGCACACAGAACTCACCAAAGCATTCGTCCTATATTTTTTTCACTCAGTACTTGGTCAGAACAATACTGTGATTAATTTAGAGGAAGTGTGCGTATTTATGAACTGTAAGCAGCAGCAAATGCAACATTGTCTACATTCTTTGGCTCTTTTTGGTCGTGAAAATATATTCCAGCTTGGTTAAACAAGGAAAGCGAATGCAGTAACTCCTCATTAGACAGCTTTGAAGGCCTCTTATCCTCAAATTCTCCTGATTTTAGAACCTGAATAATCTTTTCTTTGAATAAACTCATTTCCATTTCAGAGCAAGATGATGAAAAAAACTCTCCAATAGCATCATCAGCTTCATTATTTTCATCATCGCAATCTTCACCAGAATCACAAATGTCACCGTCGACAACATTTTCAATATTTTTGGACAATCTTAATAGTTCAATCACTTTCTTCTTCTGCTTAAACGTTGCGCCAAGTGTTCTATTTTTCTTGCTAAAACAAATTCTAGTGAAAGCACACCATTCATGAAGATTCACATCAGGTATTTCAGCTTTTGGCGTTATTATAACCACAGAAGAATCAACTTTTGGGCAAGGAAGAAAATCCCTCTTGCCTACATCCATAACAAGTTCAACATCAGCCACCAACTTCACATTAGCAGCCAATCTGTTGAACTCGGAGTCACCAGGACGAGCTAACAACCTCCTTGCAAACTCTTTTTGAAGAAGGAGTGTCGCACTTTTAAAAGGCTTCGTTCCATACACTAATTTCGCCACAAGGGGTGAAGATATTCCGTACGGAATGTTAGCCACAACGAGATCAAATCGAGGAAAATCAGTCTTTAAAGCATCTTTACATATTACCTGCAATTTAAAAACTCAATTTTATTTACTCCGAAAGCTCATGATTTTCTATTAGGCAATTCATCGAATGGGTACGAGCAATTAACTTACAGTAAGCCGATCAGTAAAACCCCGTTCGGCTACTCGTTTGTTGAGAATATCTACCATTCTCTTGTCGATTTCTATAGCCAAAACCTTTTTGGCAACTTCAAGAAGCTTCAGGGTGAGGTTTCCGGTACCAGGTCCGATTTCTAACACGGTGTCTTCCGGGTTTACATTGGATTTTCGAACAATAGCATCGAGGACTCGTTGATTTGTGAGAATGTGTTGGCCCTTGCTTTTGTGGAAAAATATATTATCTTCTTGATTTTCGTCTACGTGACGAGTCTTCTTATCATTTTCATCGTCGTTTTTCTGAGGGTATCGGTTACTTGGCTTTGTACGGAGTTGCCGGCAAATAAACCGAGCGGGGTAGAATGGGATTGATCTTGGAGTGCGAAGCATCGATTTGAATGAGATTTCAACGTACAATGGGTTTGAAAGCTTGATTTTCAGAGCTCCAAACGGCGAGAGAGATTGCTAACTGCTCTTAGGCTAGCTAAAACTGGCGCCAAAATCCCGCGGCAGACCGGCAATTGACGTGTTAGGCAAATAAATATTACTCCTGTCCCCGGGCTTAGGGAATGCTTTGGAGTTTGGACTATATCGTAGGGATCCTGAAACGAAACTTGGGCTTTTTGGTGATAGGCTAAGACTTCAAGGGGGCATACAGTTAATGGAGTAACAAAGTCGCATTTCCAGTGTTAATTTGGTTCCAAATCCTGATACATCTTTTCACTTTTTGGAGTTCAAAATTTGCAAGAGTATTTTCTTATACTCCAGCTTTTTACAGATATTCTAAGAATAATTAAATCTTATTATAACTGAATATATAAAAAATAAAAAATTGTCCCTCCATTTGGGCTTAGATATATAATGATGCTCCATGGACCAGGGTTGAGTTGGACCGGAGTCAGACTATGCATTGAAGTATGGATATTTACTTGATCCCAAAAAAGTAGTCTGCCCCATGCGTAAAAAATGCATAGCTTTGTTCATGGATCCTTGATAACCAATTGCTACATGCGCAACCACCACATGCACTTGTATCAGTATGATAAAACCAATATTATGATTAGAGCATGGAACAGCTCATAATTGACTCTTGCTTAGGTCTGAAGTTAATCTATTGAATGTTATCTAAATCAATGTTGCATCTAATTAAATAAACTATTACGTATTACATGCTATTGGGTCTGGGACTCAGCTAATTAATTATATGATTTATGATGTAATTTCATTGTTGGCCATACTCTTTTGTTTTCGGATGCTAACCTTTTGAATTACACAACCTAGACATAATCATCTCAGTAAATTAATTAACGTATGGGACATATAATTAGGAGCTTTATTACCATATTACATGTTAAAACTTCTTAATAACAAAATTATGCCGGCCTTTTTGTCTGACTCGTTAAGCGGAACAGCCGAAATTTTGCCCAAACTGACTCTTGATATTATAGTTGGTTCATCCCTTCGTTAACATTTTATTGTTTATAATGAGTTCTCTTATGGTTGTTTAATGCACGGATATTTGATAAAAACATATATAATTGGGACGATAGTTTTGTCAAAATTACAAGTAGTTATTACTGTTATAATCAATAAGGGTAAGTACAGAATAAAGCAAATCGAGTGTTGGTATCTAAATTTTTTCAAAAAAAAATA
This sequence comes from Trichilia hirta, assembly GCA_035221805.1. Classification (NCBI taxonomy): domain Eukaryota; kingdom Viridiplantae; phylum Streptophyta; class Magnoliopsida; order Sapindales; family Meliaceae; genus Trichilia; species Trichilia hirta. The sequence goes on along the minus strand of JAWDEX010173189.1, from coordinate 9,289 downwards.
TAAAATACTATACAAAAGTTATTTCTTAATAGATTATTGTAGTATCCGTTTTTTACTTTAGGTCGAGCATCTTTTTACAAAGATGTCCTGTTACTTAAAAATAAATAAAAAAAATTAAGAGTAAAGTCAATTTTTTGATGATTAAACTCTGATACTTAATTCAGATATAGGATTTAGAAAAAAAAAATAATAAAGTAAGCGTAAAAGGTGTGTATGTGTTCTTGTTATAAATACTGATGCAAATAGGTAAGTTGAAAATTAATTGATCTTTTTTCTTTTTTTTTTTTAAAGTTAAAAATGCTGTATTTATAGTGATTTTAACACGTGTGATCGTCGAAGAACAAGAGCTTAATTTGACAATGAGTGGTATGTCTTAATTAGAAATAAGTTATTTTTATAATTATAGTTTAATAGAATAGAGTGGCGTAGTGATAACCCATAATATTACATGTGCATTATATTATATGTTAATCTGACGAGACATTTTATAAACTTTAAAATACAAGTGCTGCTTGCCTTGTCAGCTCTTCCATTTTTAATTAACAAAGTTTCAAGGCCGATGCAGGGTTCACAAGAATGGATTGATAGAAAGAAAACATTTAGGTCATTCACCTTGAGTCACTCTAACTCGGTATCAGGACGTTGCGTAGTTGTTGGTAGGGATTGCCATGACAGAGATGCCTTTCTGTCTCTCTATACCCTGATATTAAAAGGCGACCCTATAAAAATTCCTTAACACTGAGTAACGTATAAATTAATTTCATTATAAATGAAATAAGAGTACTGCATAATCAAGCTTGGAATATTTCAATGGTATTAGCTAGTTAGGTTCCCGAAAATGGTTAACATTATCCCATTACAAGTTGTAATGACAACAGCACAATTTGTGATCTTGCCATGTGTGAATACTTATAGTAATTTAACTTTTGCGAATATAAAAAAAAACGGGATCTTGATTTGACAATGAATGATATATTGTGATTAAAAATAAGTTATTTTATAACTAAAGCCTAATAAAATAGAATGAGGCAGTAATGACCTGTTATATTATATGTGCAATATATTATGTATTAATGTAACGAGATATTTTGCAAATTTTAAAATATAGATGCTGCTCGCCTTATTAGCTTTTCTATTTTTAATTGATAGCCGTCCAAGGCCAATGCAGAGTTCGTAGGATTGAATCAATAAAAAAGGAGTATTCAAGTCATTCGCCTCAAGTCGCCCGAACTTAGTATCGGAACATTACGTAGTTGTTGGCAGGGGTCACTACAATCGAGATGCCTTTCCATCTCTCTATACCCTAATATCAAGAGGCGGACCCACAAAAATTTAAATTAATTTCATTAGAAATAAAATAAGAGTACTGCATTTTAAGTAGTCTTCGGAAAGTGAATATTTAATTAAGCTTGGAATATTGTTAGTGGTGTCAGCTAGTTAGGTCCACGAAAATAGTCAACATTGTCCGTTACAATTTGTAATGGCAACAGCACAATTGTTCGATCAATCCAACATGTAATTAAAGACATTAATCCACTTTTTTCACCGGTATTAGCGCCAAATTGGTACTACACCAACGGGTTTTTTCAGGTTAATAATCATTTTGATTGGGAGAATTAGAAGACTGATTCTAATCTCCTTTAAAATGTATAGTCTGGTCGGAAGGAAAGAAAGAGAAGAGAAGGGAAGAAAAGTTAACGTTGTGAAAGAAAAGATTATGCCAAGGAACCCTAGCTAATAAGAGAGAGCCAACACTAGGCCCCAAAGTGTGAAGAAACTCTTCTTTGGATCATGATGAGTATCGAAAGCAGATTATATTGGTAAAACTTTCATGTGAAGCATTGACATTTGAAGTGCATACAAAGTCCTGATGAATCAAATTCATCCATTTTTTAGGGTTTCTTTTATTTTTGATAGGGTTGGGTACCAAAAACTAATTTTCATGCTTTAACGGTCAGTAATTAAAGTTATGTGCTAATTAATCATTATCTTCCTGAATCCATTATACCTCATTGAAAATTTTTTGTTGTTCTTTTTTACCCTTTTTTTTTTTCCCTTCTAAAGTGAATAAAAAAATTTAAAAAATTGGAATATTATGTAATAATTTATTGTATAATTTTTTAATAAAAATTATTTTAAAACATATTATCTAGAATTATATTTTGATATACTCTTAATAAATATAGCACATAAATTTTTACATAATAACAACAAAAATATGTTTATATTTGTTCAACAAAAATGTGTGATAAAAGAAATTATACAATTCAATTAATAAAAGTAATGTCATTCATAATGCTAGTTGTAACGCTACAGCATAAATTAAGCTTGTCAATAAAGCTGTTGCAGTCTTATTGTTATTTTGTATCATTAAATTAATTCATTAATATAACTTAAAATAATTATATAAATTTTTATTTATTAAATTTGTACGATCTAAGATTGAATAAAATTATTGAATTAATAGTATAAAATATTATTCTTTTGATTTTAGATCTCAATATAAATTGCATAAATTCAATGATAAAAATTTATACTTAAGTTCATGTAAAATTTTCTAAAAATTTCTTTACAATTTCTTTTATTGTTCTTACCAATTAAATCTTGATAAATTTAAGAATATACTGATAATCATTTAAGAAATCACCTTTCATTCATTAGGTCATATAAAAGAACCGACGACTACATCAGCCTTGTTAATATTATTTAAATTACTAATACCTCACCAAACAGAACCAAGCACATTGATTGCCAAAAAGGAAAAGTAGAAGGATGACAAAAGTCAAAGATGCAAATCTGACCACATGGCTGCCAACATGACATAGGATCCAATCAACAAAGATTCCCGTAACACGCGATTTCTTTGCGCGTGTAAGAAACTACTCCAACTAAAGGGACCATTGTCCCTGGAGAGAAGCACTGTTTCGTAACAAGAAGCTGTGCTGTATCCCGCTTGCGCAGCGTACCTAAACAATTCTATTCCGTTAGGAATTGAGAGGGTAAAACTTGCAATTCGGATTAACAGAACCATTTTCCACCGACGTTAACGGAAGAGAATCTTAACATTAGGAGTCATAAGCCAATCGAATAACGAAACGTAGTGACGGTATCTAATCTAGTCTATCTTACATTTCCTGGGTACAGAGATGGATGTGAATGACGGTGTATTTGTTCTAAAGGGCAAAATCATGCATGGCATGTGCACCGACGCTTGAGTCGGTCACAGGACCACAAACGACAGCCACGCCTGTGCCGAAATGTATATCACATGTAGGATTATCCTCTAGCCAATCAAGCGGTCGCTTGACTTGGTGTAGCTTTTGTGATGTCTTTTCTGCCCTTGAGGCTTCAAATCCTTTGATGGACAGCTTGGTCCTCTCTCTTAATCATGAACCCAGTCTCCTAGTCTCCCTCTTTTAAACGTCTCTTAAATAGTAATTGCAGCTTGATTAGTATTTGATAACGAGTACAACGGCACCATAACAGTGATCTTTGGATGGAAAAACTTTAATTATAGAAACTTGGAGATTCGTCCCATCCAAAGCAAGTATTCAATTTTCAACGGAATTTTTTAACGGAAAGATGAAAATTTTGATTGGTAGTTCCAAGTGAATGTAAACTACAAAATAATTTAGTAAAAGACGTTGATCTTGTTTTAGTTAAAACCGTGGTTATGTAGTGTCAGATTTTTTTAATGTTGATTCATCACTTCTACTTTATTCATAAAATTACACGCAAATTTTTGATCTCTTTCATGAAATAAGTGATGTCTCTCTTTCTCTGTTTTTTTTTTTCATGGTTTCAATCTCTTTTGGGAGGACATTTCAATTGAATGAAATTATTCCTTAAAATAACTACACAAGAATGAGATAAGGAAGAGAAAAGTAAATTGTGCTTGGCTTAAACGATGCATGTTGATCACATCAAAATGTAGGTGAGTATGCACAATGTTCATTCATGTTCTGCATCGATGGTTGTGATGTGAATGGAACTGAAGAACTAATGTGTTAGGTGCTGTAGGACAGTCATAATAACCCAACCATTCTCTCTAGTTTAAAAGAAAGATCGAAGCGTCAGAGCAAAATTTCTTAAATGCAACCTACAGTTCGTTATAATGTTCTGTGTACCATTAATGCACATTGAAAATTGGATCTTATTCGGAGACTCGAGTTGTCACTATTGGAGCCAAGACCCAAAGTCTACAGCCAGTATGGACGATGGATGTATCGCACACATATAGATATTTGATTGAAAATTTGAAATAAAATCTAGAACGATCCATTTGTTAATGATTCTCAATAGTGATTAGGATTTGATGTGGCCATTTTCCTCTTGCAGCCAATGCCATTGAATCTAGTGTGGATGGTGCATTTGTGAACTGCACGTTGCCGTTCCTCTTGAAGTAGCAAAGAAAAAATGACTCGCTGCTGAAATAGCGTACATCGGGATTTTCTGTTTCTATTATTATCATGATGATGATGTGTGAGAAGGTATGAAAGCAATATGTCAAAAAGTTCAACATTTCTTGGCAGAGAGGATAGACAAGACTAATGAGAGACTAATGAATTGATAGGTAAAGAACCAAGGACATAAGCTTCGATTGAGCTCCATGTTTAGAGCAAAAAAATTTAAGTGAGAACGAGGTGTTAAGAACCTATTTTGAGGAATTTATGCCAAGTGCACACGATCTATATTCCAACTTCACGCAACTGTGGTACATCTTAGCCGTACGACATGAAACATCCTATTCATAGAGAACAACATAATCCTGCGTGTTATTATATAGCCAAATAATAATATCGTCAAGTGATGGCAACGTTATACATGTTAAGTTCACATTATATAATTGCAAAGAGAACCTAATGTGCGAAATTTGACACGATATATATAACTTATTAGCGTATTGGACAAAAATTATTAGCCAATAAATAATTTAATTATCTAAATAAAATGTTAAAAAATTTTATACTATAACATGGAAGTGATACAAGCGTTACAATGGCATTAAAAAAATGTTGACATGTATAATAAATCATTGAACAAATCTTAGAGGTCAACCAAATTAGAAACTATAAAAATCCGAAATCTACGGGAACACGGTCCCGTTGTCTTAGGATTTGCATTCCGCTTCACACTTCACTTTAATTTCTTCCGTCCATCCCGCCGTTGAAGACTGGAAAACAACCCAAAGAAAAATAAGCAACGTAAGAAGATAACCGATCGAACCACTTCACTGCTTTGGTCAAAGCTCAGAAACCCTAAAATAATTCGTGCAAGGAGAGATTAATTAAAGCTAATGACTGCCCGTCTAATCTGTCATAGTTGATTCTAAAGACATTGTCCAAACCTGAATTCGTTGAACCAAAGTGATTTTTTTTAAGGTAAAGTTATTGCTTTCATAATGTGAGAAGAAGAAAGAGAATCTTTATACTCTCTAGCTCGGAATTTCAAGGAACTGTTTACATTTAATGTTTTAAATTAATTTTGTATTAAGTAGTTTGATTATTGCTTTGTCAGTTTTCCTGATATGGGAGAGCTGATTAAATGGCAAACAAAATCTTGGTGATGGAATTCATGTCCTTTTCACAGTTCGTAAGGAACCTTCTTTTCAGTCTCCAATGCACAACTGGAAAAAAAAGAGTACCACAGAAACAAATAAATTTCACTTACTTCGTCTCTTATGAAAGCACGTTTTCCGAGTTATACATATTTTTTATTTTAAAAAAATGATAACATTTGATGAAATGGAAAGTAAAATTACCACGAATTTCGTTCTTATTAAATTATTAATCAGTTAAAAATATGAAAATTTATAATTATAAAAGGAGTATTTATAAGGTGAAAAATTTTTAACTGAAAATATGAAACATTACTAAATTGCATAAAAATAAAATAGAATATTATTAATGAAACGGGGAGAAAGAATGGTAGTGAAGTCACAACTAGTGGTTCTTCAGTCGACAAAAATCACAAAGATACGGGATCTACGGACAGACAAAAGAAAATGAGAAAGAGATTTGGAATAGGAAGGAACAAAAATTAAATTGATTAAAAAATAAAAAAGGAAGGGAAAAGTGATGGGGTGATAGTTCGATGGAAGGGTGCAGCTTCCGGATTCACACGGAAATGCCAATAGAAGTGGGGAAGTGGGCCTTTGATTAAACAACCAAACCCGCAACCGAGCAGAAACAATGGCAGCAATGGAAGCGCATCCCCCTTTTTCTCATTACCATGAATACCCTTGGTCAGAACTTGTATTGGCAAGTCCAACCACCCTTCCAATTCAATAATGCCGAGTGCTGTCGGCTGCATCCCTTGGTTCAATAATTGTAGGTTAAATTTGGAAGTCGGGTGCATAAAAACTGTTTGTCAATGTCCATGACCTGTTTGGGTACAGTGCATCGGCGATGTCAATTGATAGGATAGTAAATGACAAAAACAAAAATTCTTCAGCTATTGCTATCTTCATTGCATCGAAACTTATTTATTATGATATATTTGTTTATTCCACACAAAAATAGGAGGAAATATTTAAGGATGGTGATAAGATCAGAAAATGTTAGTATAATACAAAATTAGTCGATTTATATTTTTGTTACTTGTATTTTTATCAACAGTAGTTCTTGCAAAAGCAAGGGAACACAACGCAGACACCAAGACAGCGAAACGAGCCACCAAAGCGTAAACGTGACTAGACCGATTTCTGTTAGCGCGTGCTAAACACTCACCAATAATAAATGATACAAGAATCCTGGCTCAGATGGGTTAAATCAAGCTGTTAAAAGGTACTTAATTTTACTGCTGTGAGTCATTGTGTCTTGTTTTTGTCAGTTGAGCTTGTCAGCTTGCCACTACCCACGCAGTCATCACTGTGGACACATGTGCGAAGTGAGCGAGTGAAAGCCGTAGAATGGAATATCAAAATCACTTATAAATTGTTGTCTGCTCAGAGTTCGCAGTCTCGAAAGCAAGAAATGAACACTGGTGTGGTCATTGCTTCCAAGACCACCACAACCGTCACCAACTGTTCTATCTCTTTCGCTATTTCTCACATTGTGTGAGTTTTCTATTTTTAGCTTTCAGTTTTCCTTCTACCGCTAAAAAGAGAGCTTTCCTTGCTTGTGTGTACAACTGAAGCTGAGGTTCAAGAGGAAAAATGGGAACTCTGTCTGTTTCCAGGTTGTTCATTGTGCTGTGCTTGAGCTTGTGCTTGGGTTCTCAGTTGATCCAGTGTAGTGTCACCTACGATCGGAAAGCGATTGTCATTAATGGGCAAAGAAGAATCCTCTTCTCTGGTTCCATTCATTACCCCAGAAGCACCCCTGACGTAAAAAATTTCTTCCCATTTCTCTTCTGCTTCTTCTTAGGAATATTTGTTTTGGTTTCTGATTCCTTCTGTTGGGTGTGAATTTGGTTCAGATGTGGGAAGATCTGATACAGAAGGCAAAGGACGGAGGTGTTGATGTGATTGAAACTTACGTTTTCTGGAATGTGCACGAACCTTCTCCTGGCCATGTATCCGCTCTTGCCTTCTCTCTATTTCTACTCTGCAATTTGCTCTTATTTTCTGAATCCTCTTAATTTCTGTCAGTTTCTAATCCCTTTTGTGTTGATTACAGTATAACTTTGAAGGTAGATATGACCTGGTGAGATTCCTAAAATCAATTCAGAAGGCTGGCCTTTATGCTCACCTCCGCATTGGACCTTATGTTTGTGCCGAATGGAATTTTGGGTACCCTCAATTTCTCTTTCTCTAGATCTAAGTTTCACTCTTGGCTAGTTTTCCATTTTTGGTATTGTTTTCTTTTATTTATATTTCCTAATTTTCCGTATATGGAATGTGTAGAGGTTTTCCCGTTTGGTTAAAATACGTTCCCGGCATTAGTTTCAGAACAGACAATGAGCCTTTCAAGGTCACTTTCCTTTTTTCACGTCTCCGAGTTATAGTTATTTTTGTATTTTAATTAGTCTAATTTCTTCTTTGAACTGTATCACAAAATGTGTGTAAAATTTGCCAAAGTCTTGAATTATATCCTGTTTATTATAATCTTATTAAATATTGTTGCAGAGAGCTATGCAAGGTTTCACTGAAAAGATTGTGAATCTGATTAAGAGTGAAAATTTGTTTGAGTCCCAGGGTGGTCCCATTATCCTCTCTCAGGTTTCTGTGTCTCCATTTTCAAGCAATTTTATTTACTACTAGGTCAACAATAATAAATTATATCGCATATTTTGGGATATATTAATACCCAAAATAATTTGCAAAGGCAGATTTAAGTTATAGTGATTGTCTATCATAAATTTTTTTTTTTTTTCTTTTTCTGGTCGCTGTAGATTGAGAATGAGTATGGAGCACAGAGTAAGTTGCTAGGGGCAGCAGGCCATAATTATGTAACATGGGCAGCCAAGATGGCCGTGGAAATGGGAACTGGAGTCCCATGGGTAATGTGCAAGGAAGAAGATGCCCCAGATCCAGTGGTGAGTGCTCTAATCTCACTCTTAAGCATCATATCTAGATTTGGCTTCCACTGCATATTCTTATACTGGCCATTTTACATTTTTTTATTAGAAATGAGGTTAAGTGGCTTTAAACTTATATTTGTTGTGGGATGAATCACTAAATGTCAAATATGTGCATTTACCGAACAGTTTGAATTGTTCCTTTAGCAATAATGGAAGCACAATAGTCCTGTATTAAGCTAAGATTGGAATGGATTTATGAGACAAAATAACATTGTAGTTTCAATAAATTGAGCTTTAAAGTAGTTTGTTGAGAATATTATTCTATTTTGTGGTGCCGGGTCTGCATCGGGGTTTCTGGTGACAGATAAATACATGCAATGGCTTTTACTGTGATGCTTTCAGTCCCAACAAACCGTACAAGCCAACCATATGGACAGAGGCTTGGAGTGGCTGGTATGTGTATTCTGTCTTGTCTTTGTAACCTTATATTAACAACTTTACTGTAAAATGATAATTCGCATATTAAATTCTTTCTTTTCTGTGAAGGTTCACTGAGTTTGGTGGCACAATTCATAAGCGCCCAGTTCAGGATTTGGCATTTGCAGTTGCTCGGTTCATCCAAAAAGGAGGGTCCTTTGTTAATTATTACATGGTTGGTCTTATTCCCTTGGAATTCTACCTAGTCTCTATGGTTTATAATGTCAAAATTTACTCAGATTACATTGTATGTAAAATAGTATCATGGAGGAACTAATTTTGGACGCTCAGCTGGAGGCCCTTTCATCACCACTAGCTATGATTATGATGCTCCAATAGATGAATATGG
>JAWDEX010173169.1:0-11793 GCA_035221805.1 Trichilia hirta | reverse complement strand
GTTAATAGCAGATTGAAGAAATATTTCAAAAATTATTTTTGTTTTGTTATCATGCAACATTTCTTCTTGTACTCTAAAATATCTGCCAATATTAGTTAGTGTTAGGTGGTGCATCTCACTCCTAAGTTTACAAATTTTATTCTAACTGCTACTTTTGTGTGGTAATCCATCTGATTTTGGAATAATTTTTGATATGTAGTGCTGAGAGTGCAAGTGATGGTACAAGCGAAGGAAGTGATGCTAATTCACAGGATGTAAGTACATTTTTGTCTCCTCGTTTACTATCATTTTCAGTTTTAGGAATCAGTTTTGTGTCTTATTGTTTTTGTTAGGGTAGGACCTTGTTGTATACAGCTATCTTAGACAAAATGGCTGTTTCATGGGATGAAAATTTTAGTTTTTACTTCACCTTTTTAGTTCTACAATTGAATTCATATAATGATACTGTTCTCATTTGCTTAAGTTGGTCATAGATGATAGTTAAGTTAATGAGGCTGTTTACTGAATTGTCGAATGAAAAATTTAAACAAAATAACTTGCTACCAGATGGATATACATGCACAGATTTCATTCTTCTACTGCACATTGAAGTGGAATGGCTTTGATGGTAATGCTAATTTTGCATATGCTTGCATAAATACTTCAGTTATATGCAATTTAATTATCACTGGGCCGTTAGACTGCCTGTTTATGATTTTTATCATTTTGGCAACCAAATGTGTGGTAATTTTCTTCGTTTAATTTTCATAGGTGAAGTGTAATACTTTACTTGAATGATAGCAACCCTGTCCCCATTTATGTCTAGAAGCCTGAAGTTGAATAAAGAACTTCTAGGGGGCATTCACGTTATGATGTGATTGATTTTGTAAACAAGCAATATAAACAGTCAACTAAATGTTGCATTAATTAGGATGTCTTTAGAAGTTTCAGAGACAAAATATAAAATTATTCTGTACCTATGTAATTTATAGAGCAAATAAACTTAAACTGGTGTTCTATTAGTCAAAGAATTATGCAACACTTGTGGATCAATTCTTAAAAACTGAATGATAAAGTTCATTAAACATCTTTGCTGATTAGTAATTCTTAAAAAGTTTACATTTGACTAGTTTAATACGAAAATAAACTAAATCGTACTAAACTAGTTAAATGTAATTTTTTGTTTAATTTCATGAAAAGTGAACAAAGATGTTTAGCAACGAGCAGTGCATAGTTATTAGTCAAAGCAAATACATGATTAGTAACTTTGCTGGCCATAGCAGTGAGCAGAACAATAAGAAACATATACACTCTATGAATGCTTTTACTGGTTGGTGGGTGGGTTTTTACAATGCGATGTGGATTACACCCTTCACATGAGGCATGCATGTTTAAAAATGATCTTGTATAAGGGTTTGCAAAATATATGTTTATGCTGGAGGTAGCCTGCATCTTTAATTCTTATGCATATCATAGTATGACAAGTTCATTATACTATAAATGTTTTGATTGAGGATCTTGTTTGCTCAGTTACTCAATTCTTCTGTTTTGAATAGAGATAATGTTATATTCTTTTCATTGACTTTTGCAGGGCTCACAATTGAAGTCAGGATGCAAGCAAGACTCTGTGGAAGGTTAGATTACGATCTTGTACTTCCTTCATGTGGTCTCTACATTGGAACTGATTTATGTATTGTTGAAGAATCTCTTTAATATCTCCACTACAGGTGAAACTTCGCAGAATGGCGGTACTGAACATGGTCCTCAGAATGGAGGATCAAGTACTCATGCAATGGTGAATCAATCAACGGCCATCATGCCTATGTCTGTGATGGGTACTCCCACAGCTGTTCCTGGTCCCACAACAAACTTGAATATTGGAATGGACTACTGGGGTGCTCCAGCTGCTACTAATATCCCTCCAATGCGAGGCAAGGTTCCTTCTACTCCTGTTACAGGAGGAATCGTTACAGCGGGATCATGTGATAGTTTCCAGCCGCAGCTCTGGTTACAAGTCAGTATAGTCAATTTTCACAGAAAATATATTTGCTTGCTTACCATGTTTTATGTTTTGTCTTCTATTCTTGTTTATGTTCTTGATGTTCTTGCTTCGATTGAGTTCCCTCTTAACAAATTTCCTCAGAAGGGCAGTATGTCTGCTGCTAGTTTTGATTTCTCAGATGAAATTCAAAATTTTGGGGGTTATATTTTGATTCTAAGTGAATATAATCAAAATTAACATTTGATTGCTTGAGATACCCTCATCCTTCTTTCCCCATTGTCTTCTGTTTCTTATACTGGGCCAAAGTCGGGTATTGACCAGTGAGGCTGTAATTGGAACAGTTTGGGTGTGTATTCATTAAGATAAGAATCTGAGTTATATAAAAATCATTGACAGCTAAAAGAAGTTCTTAAAACCAAATGTATTTTAAAGTTGAAACCAAATTTGAATTTGAAAGAAGATTCTATTTGAATCTAGATTTTTATGCACTATATTATTGATATCTAATCTAATTTGTTGTGTATAACTTTTAAAGGATAAATATATGTAATATAATATTAACATGAGTCATTATTAGATCTGTGCCATTATTTGATGAGATACAGCTTATAATGGTTTACTTTAATTGATTATTGAAACTGGACTCAGTAATGGGATCGTCCTTTCTGAATCTTGAAATCAGTAAAACCAATAAACTAGATTCAGGGTTGAATCTAAGTATCATCATTGTTTTTCTTACAGTCAACCATTTTGTTGAGTGTTGGGCTACTTATAGAAGGCATTATGATCCTTTCTAGTTATTTAGAATTCATTTTTGTATAATCTCATTCTTTGTGATTTAATTATACATGCTCACTTTCTGTTTTCTGGATTTAGGATGAAAGAGAGCTTAAAAGGCAGAGAAGGAAGCAGTCCAACAGAGAGTCTGCTCGACGATCCAGGTTGCGTAAGCAGGTAAACAATTGTCCCCAACACTTCATCTTAAGAAGAGGGAAAAAATAGTGAAAACAAAAATGGTTGGTCTTTTTGCCGCTTCTGATTTTATGCGGGTATCTTGATTTACCTGTGTTGCGATTTTGGCAAGTCAGGCTGAATGTGATGAGCTGGCTCAACGTGCTGAATCCTTGAAAGAGGAAAATGCCAATCTTAGACTGGAAGTGAGCCGGATCAGGAGCGAGTACGAGCAACTTCTTGCGGAGAATGCCTCTCTGAAGGTGATGTTATAACCTCTACTTACAAAATGGCCATCTTTCTCCCCTACTGCACACTGGATGCTTGCATATAGCTTTTTTCTGATAAAAAGTGCGTAATCACAGGAGCGATTAGGCGAAGTTCCCACGCAAGAAGACCCAAGGTCGGGTAGGAATGACCAACCTATGAGCAATGATACCCAACAGACTGGACAGAGCGAGCTAGTTCAGGACAGTCACTAGGACCTTGACTGCCTTGCTTCGTATTGCTCCTCTCCAGTAGCATAACCTAACCAATTAGATGACAGGAAGCTGTTATTTTACGTAACATGTAGGTTAAATTTTATCAAAGTTGACCCCTTTTTTTAATATATATATATAGTTTTAGGACGCGTTTTCTCACATAGCATCCCTCATTCGTTGTTCTGCCTCTCTTTACAACCAGAGGCCGCGGATGGTATGTGGAGTGTGATTTTATGTTATACCCTTGTCTGTTTAAAAGAAAGAAAAAGGGGTAGTAAATGATCGACGTTTTAAACGTATCTGTATTATTGAATATGGACATGGTTGATGAATTTGTTTGACACTCCATAAGAGGATCAATGAACTTGTTTAGTATGTGTTGTGGTACTATTTATGAATAAACATTTAAGGTGACCTGACCTGTCTCTTATCAATAATGAAACAACCAAATATCAAACATTTAGAAAAGACGTCAATTTAAGCACAATATCTTTAGCAAGTATAAAATTATATATATGATTCTTATACTCTTAGCAAGCATAATATCACATGGAATTCTACTTTGAAAGCTTGTCAATTAGACATGATTTTATATGTAAATATGTGTGCCCTAAAAGTTATATAAAAAATATATTATAGACTTCTAACATCTGCATTTAATGGAAAAAAGAAAAAAAAATCTACAAAAAACAAACTGCTGTGATTGGTTAATATTTTGCAGCTATGTACCAATGGCTGCCCTCCAACAAAACACAAACACAGCCTTTTCTATGTTTACACGCCTCTCTTTCTCCCTTTCTTTTTTCACCCCTTTTAAGTGTAACTATAGTTATATGGGTGACATAATTCTTTCTACATAGACCCAATTGTATGGAACAAATGCCCACTTTGAAAAGTCAATAGAAAATTGGGATATAATTTGTTATCTATCAGTAATGAATATTTCTTATCGTTTAAATTTATATACTTTTATTAACTATAGTTAGAAGCAACAGCAACAACAAAAACAGAGGCCGAAATTTGAAGTTGATGGATAACGAAAAACACATAAATTTAACGGGTAAAAGATATTTATTACTAATAACAAACTATAAAGAGTTTTTTTGGAAATAATTTTTGTCATTTCCAAAAATTATAAGGGTAATATCTTTCTTCCAATAAACTAAAGTTACATTTATTGCTTAATATTTAGTTTTCTATGACCTTTTAACTCTCTTTTATTTATTATTTGACCTAAAATATTATCAACATAATCTAACATGTAAAGTACTTATTATTGTTATTTAAATATTTTCACATCATACTATCTAATATTATCTAATAAATTCATGTATCCAAATTATCATTAACAGATAACGTATTCTTTTATTTTTAGTATGGATATGGACATAATGTTTCTTGATCAATTATAATTTTATTATTTATTTTTAATTTAGATTATTATCAATAGTATTGACTATATTACTGCAACCTAAAGTTTGTATAAACAAAAATTTGGTTGTCAGTATTCTCCGGCTCGATCCCTATTTGAAGTTTAAAAGACACATTGATCTCCAATCCGACTGAGCCAAGCCCTCTATACATCTTTTTGACGAGAAATTTGTGCCATTACTAAACACAATAACCAAAATTATCATCCTAATCTAAATTTAAGATCAAATTTAATAATTTAATAATAATTGTATTGAGCTCAAAACCTCCCCAAAATCTATTTATTGTACCATGAGGTGTATAATAATAAATTTATCAAAAATGAATGGGCATTGATTTCAAAGAAAACTTTCCATCCTTTTATTTTCAAAGAAAATATTTTCCCATTTTAATATGGTAGAAATTTTCAAGAAATTTAGTAGTCCATTGATTTTTTATAAATAATTTATTATTAAATTTTATTAACCATTGAGTATTGGTAGATATTTGTTAAGATTTTTATATTTATTATTTATAATAATTTTTAATATATTATATAATAATTAATAATAAATTTTAATATAATTTAAGGAATGATAATTGTTTTGAAAACGGCAACGCACGCAGACGGAAGGCTCAGCACAGCAGCTGTACCTTGAAATTAAATAAATAAATATCCCGTCATATGAGAAAAAAAAAAAAAAAAAAAGGCAAAGACAAAGGGGAGCAAGGGCTACTGCTTCTGCTTCTGCCTCTGCTTCAACAAGACAACCACAGTCTTAACTTTTGCTTCTGGAAAAGATTTGTGGCCTGAGTGAGAAAATTCATTATTTATAAAATAATAGAAGAAGCTAAGAATGCAGTTAAGCGGAGCAATAACCGATGTCTTGGTGATAAGTCCATCAAGTGGAGTTTTCGGTTCTAAGTTCAGACATTTCCATTGCAAAATCCTTTTTTCTCATCTTTTTGTCAGGGTAAGCACCTCTCCTGTACTCTTTTTCATTCATATGTTTCAATTATTATGCTTTTTTTGCTGTTCATGTTCCTCGTTTACTTCCTTACAGCGATTTTCAATAGTTTCGTTATCTGGGTAGTTTATGCTATGCTTAAAGTTAATCTTGTATAGAATAAACTTTGAGGTTTTAATTATTATTATTATTATACCCGTCTGTGGATTATGTAGCACCAGAAATTAATTTGTTGATAGTGAAGCAAAATTAATTAGATAATCTTAGATCTTAATTTGTAGTTGATAATTGTTCCTATACATTCTGTAGCATGGAAATTTTTGTTCATAGTTTTAATTTGGAAAACATTGTTACTTGTGTTGTTTTAAGTATATAAGAGGCTTGTGGATGAACTTTTCTTGTTGTATGCACTTTCCTAACTTGCTATGTGAAAATTTCACAAGATCAGTTTTCGTGCCTTAGCTGCGAAAAGAAAAGAACAATTATTAGAAAACTGTTCAATTTGAGTGTTGCAACAGCATTAATAGGTGCAAAAAGAAAAGAAAAAATATTAGAAAACTGTTGAATTTGAGCGTTGCAACAGCATTAAGAATGCTGTTGCACGTAACAAGTGTATTGAAAAGTTATTTGTGCATCTAGGGATTTATTTATGAATCCTGAAGAAATGAAAATATAATGAAAAGGGGAGGACATATAATTTGAGTTTTTTCCTGCTTGTTGCTTGATCCAAGACGTGGGTGTATGTTTTGTTTATTCATGTACTATTACTAATTTCTTTGTCTCATAGAATCCTTTCTCTTTTAGAGATGTTCATCATTTTGCAGTCCAAAGCTAGGAGCTGGAATGGATAAATTCCGCACAAGAGGCTTAACAGTGAAAGCATCCAGGGGTCCGAGTGATAATTTTGTGCCAATTTCTCCTCTTCAGTTTGAATCTCCGGCCGGCCAGCTGCTGGTGCAAATATTGCAAACGCATCCGCATTTACTCCCTGCAGCAATTGATCAGCAGCTGGAGAACCTTCAAACTGATAAAGATGCCAAGAAAGAAGATGCTTCTCAAGATCTTCTTTATAAGTGAGATAAATTTCCATCTCTCAATCCTTTTTTCTGTTCATTTCTATCTTAAAGTTACCTTGAATTCTGAACTCCATTTGGTTTGTGTGCTTGCACGACTATGTTTTTAGGGAAGACAATTCTATGGCATATTTTGGCACTATAATTCCAAATATGTTGCTAACTTCATAACTTGAGGTTGATAGGGAGGTAATTTTATCTGGAATGCTATACAGGAAGATGGTTTGATAGCTAAGCTATTTAGTTAATAGCAAATCCTAGTTGAGTTGACTTGCATTGTAGGCAATTTGATGACTAAAGACAGAAGCAATAAATTAATTGCTACTGTAGCATTGTGGATAATGAATTGTACAATCCTTGGTGTAAACATAATGATGAAGACTCAGCAGCAGACCCAACAATGCTGTTTTCTGGGGTAAATATAAAAATCATAATAAACTTGACGTGTGGCTATTACTGATATTTCTTTTTTCTATACATCTATAATTACCTTCATTCATTTGGTAAACTTCGAATGCAATACAAAGAGCGACTATTCTATGTATTTTGTTAAAAGATTTTGAGGGCATCTGTTAATGGATTTAGCATGTCAAAATCACACAGGAAATTTAAATACAATCTTAAGTAACTAATTAATTCTGTTATGGGTGCCAGTTAGCTCAATCAGTAAAATGTCTTGGGTGGTACAAGGGCATTGGGGTTCAAACCCTGCTAAGGCTGGTTAGGGGATAGGTTTGGTTTATTTCTTGTAATATTTAAGAAACAATAATTATAATTAACTCTGTCCTGATACATTCAAATCGCAACATACATTTCCCTGTAAAAGTAATAAGTCACTTTTACAAATGCATAAGCTTTAGTTAAAGACAACATCTCTTATGAGAATATATGAGATAATTTTTAGACATACTAGATATTATTATTTTGATGCCAAAATGAAAGGAAAAAAATAAAGAATTCAAGGTCTCTCATAACATAACCACTAATTTTGTGCTGTCTAATGATAATTTATGACTTTTATTATAATTATAGATGTAGAGGACAGCAAAATAACTTGTTAAACTTTATGGAGGAACTGAAGAAGTTGGGATGCCCAGTTTTATTAGTTTCAGTAGAGACACTATTTTAGCTCATCTTAGATGTAATTTTGAGTTATTCTCTGTTTCTAAGTATATAAATACAACTTTGGTTGCTTCAGTTACAATTTATTTTATTGAACTTCATTAGTTTTTTTGTTCGTGCACGAGAGACGGTAGTTTATGGATATCTAATTTCTTATCTTTTGTTGCCTGTGGGCTAACTTGATAGAGTTTGAGACTTGGTCTGAAATTCTAAATTAGTATTACTGATTTTTAATAGAATAAAAAAGAAACATGAACTAAATTTCATGTGTTAAATAATTAATTTTCAAATCAGAGCAGTCTATTACTGTTTTTCATCAGGATCAAGATCAGAATCAGATTTATGTTTCTTTAGACTGGTGATTGTTTGGACCATATTACCTCACATTGGTTTGGTTGAACAATAGAACTTGAAAATCTTGTTTATATTGACAAATATAACCTTTGAGCTCTTCATAGGAACACCTTCTTTTGATGGACATTATGACAATAACACAGAACAAGTGTCCGGCAGAAATGAAAATGTTTGAAGTCCCTTATATTCCAATGTAATCATAATCATTTCTGTCCCTCATATCATACAGGTTAAAATATGTTTTAGTGGAGCATTTTTAGTTGTTTGCTTTATTTTGAAGGTCTTTATGGGTTTTTCTTTATGTTCGTTGAACTAATTATGATCAACTATTGTCTAATAAACTTATGTTACTGTAATAAGTAGCCACTATAACCAAAACCTTGAATTATAGGCGAATAGCTGAAGTCAAGGAGAAAGAAAGACAGAAAGCATTGGAGGAGATAATATACTGCTCGATAGTTCAGAAATTCATAGACAATAACATTTCAATGATTCCTAAGGTAACAGCAACCACGGATCCTACTGGACGAGTGGATTTTTGGCCAAACCAAGAACAGAAACTAGAATCTGTTCATTCTCCTGAAGCATTTGAGATGATACAGAGTCACTTGTCTCTGGTACTCGGGGATCGAGTGGTCGGTCCCCTTGATACCATTGTTCAGATCAGCAAAATCAAACTTGGAAAGTTGTATGCTGCTTCCATAATGTATGGCTACTTCCTTAGAAGAGTTGATGAAAGATTTCAGCTCGAGAGAACGATGAAGACTCTTCCCAAAGGTTTCACCGAGGACCAAGTTAAATATGATGATGCAGCTCCAATGAGTAGAATCTGGGATCCAGATTCCTTGATCAGAATCCCACCCGATGAGGACGGTGATAGTTATAGTGAAGCATTCACGGACAGTGCTGATGAAAAATCATATAGGCTGAGATCCTATGTAATGTATTTGGATGCAGAAACACTTCAAAGATATGCAACCATAAGATCAAAGGAGGCTGTTTCGTTGATTGAAAAGCAGACGCAAGCATTATTTGGTCGACCCGACATCAGTATACTTGAAGATGGTTCCATAGACAAATCTAATGATGAAGTAATTGCAGTCACATATTCAGGGTTGACAATGCTGGTGTTGGAGGCAGTTGCCTTTGGATCATTCCTGTGGGATTCAGAAAGTTATGTTGAATCAAAATACCCCTTTGTTAAAAGCTAACTACAAATCATCTTCCTAGTTTTATCAATCATTGTGTAAATTGTAAGGCATTATTCTCTGTAAAATCAAAGTTTTATACTCAAAATAAATAATTTTTATTCTTATATAAATTAGTTGAGAGGAAGCTATGAGTGACACGTCTCGAATTCTGGTGAGAGCTCCCTCTGGAATTATTATGGTAATTGACGTGATTTCTTTGGTATTATTATGGTAATTGACGTGATTTCTTTGGTATTATTATGGTAATTGACGTGATAATATTGAATAATTGTCACGTATTTGATATTTTTACTAAAATTGATAAATATTACGGGAGTAAAAAATAAATGAAATATATGGTACATGATAATCACAATAGAGATGGCTATTTAGATTGGGCCCAATCATAGATGGGCTTAGCGTGGCCCAAATTTTAATAGTTTTACGCTTTTGTGGGCATCTTTATAACAAGGTAATTTTAAAATTTTCTCTGAGATTTGTCAAAACTACATTGTTTTTTGGAAGATTTATCTTGTTTCTGATACTGCATGATTCTATTTACAAGAACTCCGAATCACCGTTTTGAAGCTCATTATCCTTTTTAGTATAGATAAAAAGTATGTTGAAATTCACATGAACATTTTTTATTACAGTATTTCATCCATTTGACTGTTTGTTGAACAACCAAAAATATTAAAATGTTCAAAAAACTTATTTTTTAATTTTATTTTATTTAAATTCTTAATGCTTGTTTGTAAACTAATAATTTAAACTAACAAATTATTTTAATAAAATTATATTATTATATCTAAAATAATCTTATTTTTTTGCTAATTTTATTTATTTATTAGAATTATGAGCTCAAAAAAATAATGATAATATAAATTACAATAAATTAGAATGTATTAAGAGCTCTCTGAAAAGAAAATCTACTTCATATATTAAATAAAAATAATTTTTTATTTTCTCTAAATAGATAAAACTTCTATTTTTTTAGGTAGTCTTTATTGATAATTAATATTATTTTTTATTATTATAATTATTTTTTATCTATTTTAAAGAAAATAAAAAAAAACTTTATTGATGTCTTCAAAATTTGCTCCGATCATAATTTTCTTAATATATTTTTTTTATTTCAATTATTATTATTATTCTCTTTGTGGGCTAATAATTTTAATAAAAAATAAAATGAAGTTGTTTTAAATATTACAAAATATTTCTTATTAAAATAATTTATTTCTTAGAATTAATAGCTCACAAAGAAAATAATAATAATAATATAAAAAAGTAAATTCAAAAATTAAAGTTATTTTAAAATTTTCAAGATTTTTAATTTGTCAACAAACTGTTAAATGAATGAAAATACTGTAATAAGGAAAGTTTTTGTAAATTTTCATAAATTTTTTATTTATTTGTGGTTTTCACAAATTTCAGGAGAGGTTTCTAAAAATATCCCTATTCCATTGAAGTAAAATTTTAAGTTAAATTAAAAGATTTTGAAAGGTAGCAAATAAAAGGGATGCAATTAATATTTCTAATCTTTGTAAATGAAATTTTCATTTTACTCCATTTTTAATTTCTCTTTATTCTTGCAGTATAAGGCAAATTTGACTTTTTACCCCATGTTAAGTGATTCTAACATCTACAATCAATTTCTTCTTCTTTTTCTTCTTCATCGTGGGTTATTCTCCTATCTTTCCACTTTGAACAAAATAATCTCTCTCACCAACAACTCAATTTCTTTCAAAATTTTCACTCAAACTAGATTATTTTCATCATTTTCAATCTTTCCAACCAATTAATTTCATGTATTAAGTATTATTTATGGAGTTTATAAGAAATAAAAGCTAAGGTTCCTTAGGCAAAATTTGGGAATTTTTATTTTGAACATCAATTAGGTTGAAAATTAATTTTCTCAAGTTAGAAACGCTTCTTTAGTAAGTTTTCTAATTAATTTTAAGTTTGAACTTATGTTTTAAACAAAAAGTTAAGTTTAACGATTTTGAGTTTATTGATATTTATGTCATAAGTCTCACGAGATTATGAGACATGAGATTTAAAAGGAGTGGATACCCTCCCTCAAAGTGAGTGGATTTATTATATTCTTTTTTTTATTTTAAAATTTATTTTAATACCAAACATAATTTATATAGTATGATTTGAATTATATGAAAATGATAGTTTTGTTGTGGTGATAGAGACCAGGAGGAGATCTCCTTATTTATGATTTATAAATTGATGAGTTTGTGATTCTTGTTTTGA
>JAWDEX010173130.1:0-15552 GCA_035221805.1 Trichilia hirta | reverse complement strand
ATATATATATATATAATCATTAATTACCATATTAAATATAAAAAAATTGACTATAAATATTTAATATGAAATTCTTAACCAGTACTCGAAGGACATTCCGTGGCAAAACTCAATTTATTGTTAAATTCCTGGAGAGTTTATTAATCCGTAATTGCTTTGGAAGGAAGAGCAATAATTTACCACTAAGTTACATTTTTCCAATTTAGCCAAGGTAAAAAATCAAAATTTACTCGCTCTTTTAATATTTACCCCGGAGGACCGACAAATGTCACAATTAATGTGTAGGTAAAAAATATTTTACATTAATACCATTAAATGGATTTTAGTTATTAAATTAGTTTCCCCTAGGGCAAATTTTGTACTTTAATTTTATTGCGTCCCATAAAAGTCCTTACCACATTAAGGAAATTTAGTTACCCCATTCTTTTGTGTCCTGACGACTGGTATCGGCCCTTGGGTGATTGATTTCGTGGACCTTCTTGTAATTATCACATTATTATAACGGAAAACTACAAAATTTTCTGATTTAGTGCCAGCAAGGTTTCAGAATTTTTACATCTGTGTTGTGTTTTAAAAAATTTACGAATTACATTAATTAATATTCAAAATTTTATTTTCTTGACGTTTGTAAAATTCTAGCTTGGGGGGATTGTTTTTTTTTTTTTTTAATTTAATAAAAATAAAACAAAATTGATATATTATAAATTAAAAAAATTAGGTTGTATAAAATATTAAAAATTCAGAAACATACGCACAAAAAAAAAAAAAAAGAATAAACCCAACAAACTCTAGTTAGGATATGTAGAAATTTTGCATAATTTTATAATAAAATTATAAATTTAATAAATTATCCATATCTACTTGAACTATTTTAATAATTTAATAAAAAGGAAAATAGGGGACAAATCACGCAAAGCCTTTATGTTTCCAAAAGTTGTAATACAAAGTAGAAGAGATTTGCCCCTTCCCAATATACCTGAGAATCTAAAAGCAAAAGCAAGCATCCTTATCAGCCATCTAAGAAAGAAAAGAACAGAAAAAAGAAAGGAAAATCTGAAGGGTATTATTTGCTTGGTGGATTACAAATTGCATCTTCGAAAAACCAAAGCAAATCGGGTCCACCAATTAATGTTCCTTGTGCCAATAACAGTGTGCGCAGCTTTTGTCGTTTTGTCCTTTGTGTACTTGCTCAAACAGTTCCATCCCTTTCAATCATTCAACGGGAGGGGGAAGAAGAGGCGGAGGAAGATTTCACCTGAATTTTTTTTTCTTTCTTTGACATCTAGCCCTAGATAAACCTGAAATTGGGGTTATAATTTTTATTTTATGTAAATTTTGTGGATTCCGTTGAGAGTTTCAAAACCAAATATTATTTATTTGATTTATAAAAAAAAAAAATTACGATAATTATAAATTTGATTAAATTTATCACATCAATATCAATTTGCACATTTATATACATTTTGCATGGATAAAAATTTATATACATGGAGGCATAAAGTTTATATACAAGGTTCAAGGTTGTATCTTTTAACTCTATTGTTTTCATATAATACCCTTTAATCGAATTGAATGAATCAAAAGCTTTTGATTGATTTAGAAGCTCAAACTCGACTGACAACTCCCATGTTCACTGACAGCCGATGGCCCGTTAAAATTGCAAGGTAGAATAAGTAAAATATGTATCTGTATTCATATATAAATACCACATATTGGTTTGGTACAGCTTCTAAATACATGTAAACCTGGCTCTTAGTACAGTTCCACAATACAGCTCTGCCAAAAACCTGAAAGTCATGGATGGCGTATTTCCAAACGAATTTGGTCAAATACTTTTAGGTGTTCTTAACTGCCAAAGACGGGAAGCAAATCTTTTTTTTTTTTTAATATTTTAATTCATATTAGAACAAAACGCCAATCGATTAAGGGATTTTTTGCCTGAACTTCCAACACCACCACCATGTGTGGGCATGTGACTAAGTACGTACAATTTTGGCAAGAAAATATTAGAAAATTGAGCACATTTCTTTCGCATTAAACATCCCAGATACAACTTACAAATGAACACTAGAATGTTAAAGAATACAAGATTCATCACTAAACCCCCCAGCAAATCACAACGAAAAAGAGAAAATACATAATAGCAATGTTATATTAATTACTACTAGTAGTGAACAATTCTATTATCGTGCGACAGTAATATCCAGTTCATGCCACAGTGCAAGATTCATCTGGGTTCTGATAGCATTCTAACAAGCTGATCTTAAGATACACAACAATGGTGAAAGACCAGGAAACTATCTAAAAAGATAACAAATTTAAAGAGAAAACAAAGTACAATTTTCGCTATCTTAGCGTAGAACAAGAAAGATAAACACAAGAGAGAATTGAACAGGAGATAGTAATTATCCAAATATAATGT
Organism: Trichilia hirta; assembly: GCA_035221805.1. Taxonomy (NCBI): domain Eukaryota; kingdom Viridiplantae; phylum Streptophyta; class Magnoliopsida; order Sapindales; family Meliaceae; genus Trichilia; species Trichilia hirta. The sequence continues at coordinate 13,130 of JAWDEX010173130.1, read as the reverse complement.
ATACCCGAAGGCCCCAAACTATTTTATATGAAGTTTAGCCTCTCACAGCCAACAAAGAAGGAATAGCAGACAAATTTGGAGTCGTGTTCCTGTTTGCAGATTCTCTGATGATGTGATCTCTTTTGCCATCTTTGGAAGAGGGTTTGCTGAAAGCTCTCATCGGACTAGCAAAAGCCCAGCCCCAACTTTTACTTCTTCCATGAGCAAGTGGCCCAGCTACAGTTGCTGAAACTCCTGATGCTGATTTTCCATTGACATGGTGATGATCCTCAGCAGAAGATGAAACCCAATAAGATGAGGAAGAGGATGAAGATGAGGAAGAAGTCATGATAAACCCACCAAAAATGCCACCACACTTAACTCTTTCTTTCATGTGAGAAGCAGCATTGACTTTTGGTTTGCCTTCTCTCTGAGATTCCACTCTCCTGAGAGTGCAATCTCCAAACCCAGTAGAGATTCTCTCAAAAAAATCACCAGAAAAACTCCTGCTTCCACAACCAACAGATCTGGATCTCGAAACCTTGCGTTCAAAAGACGAAGCTGAAGCAGTTGCTTCACTGTTGGGACCATCATCGTCTTCTTCGATAACAATATCACTCTTCCTTGACAAAGAAGACCCCAAACACCTCTCCCTTGGCTTCACACGAGACCCATTTGCCGTTGCCGTTGCCTTTGCCGTTGTTATAGTTGATAAAGTCGTGATTTTTTCCATTTTCTTGGCAGTGTTTGACCTTGAACTTGAAGAGTGGTAAAGAAACGACCAAAACCCACTTCGTTTTCTTGGGCTAACGTCCTCACCATCATCAGTACTAGTTTCCAAGAAATGTCCTCTCCTAGGAGTTGTAGTGGACTTGCTCCTCTTGAAAACAATATCAGCCGCAGGATCTGACGATGACACCATGATTTTCTTCTTCTTCTTCTTCTTTGCCAGGAGAAATGGAATCCTGGCCCTCCTTGTAAAATATTCTTGATAATGACGATCATCGCCATTATCATTTCTACCTTTCGTTGACGTAGGACGAACTGAGAGAGAAAGAGAAAGTGATGCAGAAGAAGCGGTACCAGAAACACCATTACTAGCAACACCACTACCAACACCAATGTCAGATCTAAAAGAAGGAGAAGAAGAAGAAGATGAAGAACCCCGAATAGATAAAGGAAATGAAGAAGAAACTAACTTTCCAAGTTTTTCTTGAAGACAAAAAGCACAGATCCCACCAGGGTTATTTCTATAAGGATGGTCACTACACTGCATACCATCACCCATATCTTCCTGTATTTGTTGATAATGATGATTATCACCAACACCAACTCTTCCTCCTCCTTTGATTCCCTCCATTAACAACAAAATGCTTTCCAAGCTATAGCTAATTAAGATCCTTTTCCTTGTCGCCTTTTCCTGATCATTACTATTCGTTGCTGTGCGTGTGCGTGTGAGGGAGAGTGATGGACAAAGACAGAGAAAGAAAGAAAGGAAGTGAGATGGGAAGAGAAGGGAAGATGTAAACAAAACAAAGAAGGGAACAGATAGTCAGAGAAATGCAATCGGCCCAGAATCGCATATTAAATATAAATATAATAATATATACAAATGCATTGAAATATGAAGGAATGGGAGTAGTCTAGACTCGTTACTCGTTGATGGAGGAGAGTGTCCTGAGGAGCACGTGGAACACTGACTTAACTTGCTATTTTTTTTTAAAGAATCGAATGAAATATTTTTCGAAACATACATAACAAGACAAGCCAAAACCCTAATGTTTTCAGACTCATCTTGGTTTCTTGCTTGGCCATCACACACAAGAGAGAATCTGCCGCGCAGTCAAAGGGACTGCCCTTAAGAACAAAGCCCTTCTGAGTGGTAATAATATTCAAGTCCCTGAATTTTGGTAAAATATTATTCAAATGCAAGTTTGGTCATTTTTATATCATGCTGTCATCATCCATTAATAAAGATACCTTTATTGTCGTTGTCTGTTGAGCTTTCACTTCGTTTTATAGTTGTTCGTTATCGGGCGTAGATATCGTATCTTATAATCGTAGAGATCAAAAATGATATCATAATAATATATGTTTAAACTTTTGATAAATTATTAATTTAATATTAATACATTACAATCTTTGGACAATTTTAACACTGAACTTAATGAAGGTAGGACTTTTTTGTCAACAATGACAAAATTATTACTTTACTTGTTGTTTTGTAAAACTCCAGGGATTGATATGTTATTGTACCATTATTTACCTGGGAGAATGGATTTTTTGACGTTTACGCTATTTTAAAAAGTTCGTGACAAAATTCTTATAATCTTTTGAAATAATATTTAATTTTTTTTTTAAATATGTATGATAAATATTTTTTATAATTTATAAGAGTAATTAAAAAATATTTATTAAAGATAAAAATACATATTTTTATTATATAAATTCTTAATTTTTATTATCAATTTTTAAATTAAAATAATTAAAATTTTTAAAAATATATTTTAAATTTAATTTATAATTTTAATACTTTAGGTTATAATACTTTATACTAAAAAATTTTATAAATTACTTATTAATAATTAAATTTAAAATATTTTTATTTTATATTCATAAAAATTTTTTATTTTATAATTTAAATTTATAAATAATTTTTTATTTTTATTTTTATAAAAATTAAATAAATTTAATTTAAATATTTTATTTAAATTATTAAACGATTATAATATTTTATACTATGAAAAATTGAATTTATAGTTTATATTAATGAGAACTTTTAAAATTTTTTATTAAATATAAGTATAAAATCATAAATTAATTTTTTATTTTATAATACTTTATATTTAATTTTTAAAAGTTAAAACTAAAATATTTTTATTTTTTATTCATAAAAATTTATGAATTTATTTTTATTTTATAATTTAAATTTAAATTTAATTTATAAATTTATATTTATATTCAATAATTTTTTAAAAGTGCTTTTGAATATAAAATTATAAATTAAATTTTTTATAATATAAAAAAATTATATCCTTTCAATAATTTAAATAAAATATTTAAATTATTTTATTTAATTTTTTAAAATAAAATTCATAATTTTTTATAAATATAAAATAAAAATATTTTCAATTTTAATTTTTAAAAATTAATTTATAAATTTTTTAGTATAAAGTATTAAAAACTAAAGTATTAAATTTAAAATATTTTTAAAAAAATTTTATTATTTAAATTTAAGAGTTTATATAGTAAAAGTATGTATTTTATTTTAATAAAGAGATTTTTTGAATTATAAAAAAAATATTTTGATAAAAAATAAATAATATTTAAAAATTTAGAAATGATTTTTATTATAAATTTTTTATAAAAGTAATAAATATTATTTGAGAAAGCCATGGGAGTTATTAAGTTGATTATTACTTGTGATATCGATTTCCGTGTTCGAATATGAAAAAGACTGAAGAGGAAAAGTTTTTCTGCCCTCCATTCCTCCCCTCTGTCAGAAGTTCAATCAAAATATTTTATTTTATTCTATTCCTAGATGGACTTGGGATTTTGACGACGTGTCAGCTTTGTTCTCCAATGAATATATTGTGTCTGCGTCTTGCCATATGGGTCGTACTATAATGCCATTGAATTTACAGTAGAATCTTGTAATAGTTCTGAATTTTTAGATTTGCAATTTTTAATTAATTCTCAATATATATAAAATGTTACTATGACAAACAATTATAACCAAAAGTTAATAACCACATCAAAATAACCAAAAGAATTGGACCACAGTCTTTACCTCATTATATTTGCTTTGTTACTGACTCTAGTGAGCTATAAAAATAAATTTGGTTTTAAGTAATTAGATTAAATTATTACTCTCGGGAGATTAAAAAGTAGTGGTGAAACTCTTAATGTCGACTGTTAATTATATTAATATTAAAGCTCTTTCATAAAGCACGGGGACGAATCGTATTAATTGTAGCAGACTTTACATGCCCGTGTTTAATTGTTGAAGACTTTTGGACGGATTTTGGTAAACAGTATTCGACACTAATTAAGAATTTTATATTTAATATAATAATTATTAAATATTTTTTATAAAATAAAAATTATAATTTATCACATAAATAATTTTAACCAATATTTTAAATAATTAGTTCAACTGGTACATATAATCCTTGGTGATTTGGTTGGATAGCTTGAAATTTAGTTCCAACTACTAATGACTTATAATTTTAATATATTTTTATTAGTTTAACTTTTAAAAAATAATAATATATTATTAAATTTTGTTAACTAGTGTTCAAAATTATAATTTATTAAATATATTTAAATTATTTTATAAAAGTTAATTTTATCATAATTGATAATAATATGAGTAAATTATTTTTTATTTTTTATTTGTATTAAAATTAAAGTGAGTAGGAAGTGGATTGGATGTGTGTGTGTGTGTATAATTTTCTCTCGAGTGATAATTTTATCCTATAATTGTTAGTGAATAGCGGAGCCACGAGGACTGCACCTGGTCGCTTATAATGGGGTTTGATGGACGACCCCCGACCGCCGAAGCCTGACCATTGTGCCGACTGAACTCATATCTTCGCTATTCAATTTAGCCGTTGCTTTATGCCGATGAATTCAAAAAAACAACGTTTTCTTTTTTTAAAAAAAATTGTATAAAACATATATTTGTAAAGGAATACACAAAAATTCTATAATTTTTGGAAATGTTATTTAACCTTATATTAGAATGTGATAAAGTTTTCTATAATTTTTAGAAATATTATTTATTTTTATTAAAATATTTACGATAAATATTCAATTTATGAAAATAACAAATACCCTCTTCACTAAAAATAAGAATACTTACATTTATTATATAAAATTTAAATTTTTAACCTATAAACTCATAATTAAATTAAGATATAATATCTTTATTTATATAAAATAATTTCTACTCAAATTAATAAATTATTTTTTAAAAAATAAATATATTTTAAACTTTTAGTAATTATTCTTATCCACTCTTATTTTTAATTACTAATTTTAGTTGAAATTTATACTATTTAATTTTTTATCTAGATATATCATCTTTAATAATTTAAACTAAATCGAACTCGTAATTTATAATATTTTAAAATTAAATTTATTAGTTTAAATTTTATAAATTATATATTTGAACAAAAAATTTAATAAAACAAATTATGATCAACATAAATTTTACACTATTAAAAACGAATTTATCAATTAATAATTCAAAAGCAAATTTTTTAATACTTATTCTTATTCACTTTTTAAAGGCACTAAAAATTTTATCCTTAAATTATTTATTTGATTAATTCATTTTTAAAGTACTTATGAATTATTAAATAACAATCCAAAAAAAAATGAATTTATTCTTATCCTTTTTTATTTGTAGTTCTAATTTTAATAATATTTTTCCTATTTACTTTTTTTGTTCTAATAAATAATTTATAAAGTTTAAATTAATAAATTTAGTATTGAAGTATTATAAGTTATGAGCTCAACATGGTGTAAATTATTAAATATATTAAGTTTGGGGAAAAAATTAAATGAGATAAACAATAATTAAAATTTAAATTTAAAAATAAAAGTAAATAAGAATAAATTTGATTTTATTGGATTATTATTTAATTATTCATAATTACTTTTAAAAATAAATTTATTAAATAAAAATTTAAGGGTAAAAATTTCATAGAGTGGATAAGAATAAACACTGAAAATTTTATCCTTAAATTATTATTTGATAAATTTATTTTTAAAAATGTAAAATTTAATTTAACGATATTTATCCCATTTAACTTTTTTTATCCATATATAATTTGTAAAGTTTAAGTTAAGAAATTTCATTTAAAGATATTATAAATTACGAGTTCATTTTGGTCCATATTATTATTAAATATACTTTATTTGAATAAATTAAATATGTTCAATAATTAAAAATAAAAATAAATAAGAAATAGACTTGAAATTTTAAAATATTCTTATTTTTTAAAAAATAATTCAATAATTTTTTGATTTTATATGATCTTAAATACTATATTTAAAAAATATTTTAGCAATTTACTGATTAGAGTAAGAATTATTTGATATAAATAATATATTATATCTTAATTTAATTAATGACTAATATAATAAAAATCAAGAATCTATATGATAAAAATTAATATACTTTATTTTTAGTGAATGGAGCATTTCATACTTTTCTAAATTATAGAGGGTATTTCTCATAAACATTCAAGTAAGGAAGTAAATAATATTTTTGAAAATTATTAAGATTTTTTTGTGGTAAATATTCTACAAAAAAGTAAATAATATTTTCAAAAATTATAAAAGATATTTGCCATCTTTCTTATTTATAAAATTATTAAGTATTTTTTTTTATTGGTGCAATCATGACGAAAAATTTTAGATACGAACTTATGACTTTTTACATCATCAATTGTGATTATGTATTGTTATGCACACCTTTGTCACGGGGATGGAATAGATTTTTATTTTTTAAGAAAAAGTTTAATAAAATGAAAAAAAGAAAGAATGATTTTTATCTATTTTACAAATGCATTTAATACTAAAAATCTCATATCTGTTAAATTTTTTTTAGAGGTTCTTTCTTAAATTAAAATGCAAATTAATAAAATAATTTTAAATTTCACTAAAATTATGGATTATGGTGCTTCGACTTTATTTAAAAAAATAATTTTGAAGATATTTAATATTAATTTTATGTAAATTTTAATTATTTTATCTTTAAATTTTAATATTTTTTTCTTTCACATAATAATTATTGGTTATAAAATTTTAAGAATTAATATAATTTATAATATTATAAATAAATCACTTTTTAAGAACGTTACTCCATCTCAATTCGAGATATGTACGGTTGGGAACAAAAATAGTAAATTCATAAAAAGAAATACTTTCTTAAGCAAAATCTATTGATACTGTTAGTATCAGAAGACAAAATATTATTTAATTCTCTTATTAGAATATTTATAATAAATATTTTTTTATAATTTTTAAAAATATTATTTATAAAATATTTATAAAAAATATTTTATAATTTCAAAGAATAAAAAACAAAGAATAAAGATGTTAATTTTATTATATAAATATTTAAAGTGATGTTAATTTTTATTATATAAATTTTTAAAGCGTTATTAACTTTTATTATATGAGTCTTTAAAAGTTTAAAATTATTAAATTAAAATATAATTTAATAATTTTTTTTTGAGTCTTTAAATAAAATATAATAATTTTTATTATATGAGTCTTTAAAAGTTTAAAATTATTAAATTAAAATATAATATATTTTTTGTATTAAATAATCTTTATTTAAATCGATAAATTATATAATTTTTTTAAAAATAAAATATTTTAAATTTTTAGTATTTATTTTTTTTAATTTTTATTTTTAATTATAATATATTTTATTTAATTTTTTATTAAATATTTAATAATTTAGATAAAATTGAACTCATGATTTATAATTTATCCATAATTTATAATATTTTAAAAATAAATTTATTAATTTAAAATTTATAAATTATATACTAAAATATTTAAATTAGACTCGTTAAATATATAATACCACTATAATAATAATTTATATTATAAAAGAATTCTTTAAGTATTGTAGAAAATGTATTTATATTAAAAGAACACATATTTCATATGGAGAAAGCCACGTAAATAAAGTTTTCAAAGATCATACTATGTCATCACCATAAAAATTTGTTATTCACTCGATCCTCACAAGTAATAACAATGAATATGAAAATTTTGAAAAAAATTAATTTAATAAAATTACAGTAAAAAATTATAATTTAAAATATATTTTAATATTTTAAATTATAAATTTTTTTTTTCAAATAATAACAAAATATATAAATAAAAATATTATTAATTATATAATTTAAATTATTAAATATACAATTTTTAAACAAAAAGATTAGATGAAATAAATTATAATTAAAATTAATAATTAAAAATAAAAAATTAGATAAAAATAATTAGTAAAAATTAAAAATATTTTTATTTTTTAAACATAATTCAATAATTTATTGATTTGAGTAGAAATTATTTGATATAAATAAATAATATATTATTATTTAATAATTTTAAATTTTTAAAAATTTATGTAATAAAAATTAATATTATTATATTTATTAAAAGTGATATTTATTAATTTTTAAAATTTTAAGAGTCACGAGTAATTAATTATTGTAAAAATTATTAGAAGTATTTATGGGAAATATTTTGCATGAAAAATATTTGTGAAAATGACAGAAATTTGTCTTTCCTCCGTAAGTAGTTATATCGTATTTCAAAAAACACCGATAAAGCATTTAGTCTCTGATCTGATGGTGCTCAAAGATCCGGATCTGATCCCATTCGCGATCTTGAAATCTGTACCGTTGGATTAACACAACGTAGAGATCATCAAGTTTATTTTTCTGATGCGACATCCCGTGACGCTACGTGGACTTTTTCGTTATTTAAGGGAACTGGAGGGCGAAGAGGTGGTCATAGGGTCAGGTTGTTTTATTTGTTTCTGAAATCTAAAACCACATGATTAGAAATGAGAACAATGTTATCTGTCCCCATCCGTTGGATTTTAGTCAATCGTCTCGTCAGTTTCCTCTTACTGTAACTCACTTTTACGTCAGGTTCAAAAACGGGACCACTTTTTTCATTTTTTTTTTTTTATTTTTATTTTTTACAGTGCATCATGGCCATGGATTCTTTATTTGCCATCGTATTGCTTCCTGGCTTTATAGTCGTATGATTTGATGAAATCGGACGGCTCGGGATATTCTAAGAAACCGAACCGTAGGCTTTGTGCAGAAACTGTCGATAAGTCAATTATATAATCTATAATTATTATTTTTTTTTTTGAAAAGCATAATTTATAAATTCCTTGTACTACTTTATTAAATGCTAAGTAATTAGTGGCAGGCTATGTTATATCCATATTAACGTAGCGCACTCATTCGAATGCAAGCTCACGCCCTCTTACTTAAATTATAAATTTTAATGTAAAATTTAAAATCACAATATAAATAAATGACGTATTTTTTCTTTTAAAAAATTGGTTTAAAATCAAATTCACGATAATTAGTTGTTTTATGGTTTGAGATCTTGGAATTATAAAATTAATAAACCGTTTTTATGGATCTGTAGATTATAATAATAATGTAGATTGCTTAGATTTGTGATGGTGTGAGTTTGAGGCACTTCGAGCATGACCATCACAAATATGGCAGTTCCCATCCAGCTATGCCTTATAGAGTATTATTATTATTATTATCATCATCAGCCAACGTGTCGTAATCTAATTATTTGTAAACTCCTTTCATTCATGGACCTAAAGCTCATGAGGTTGGTGGATATTCCTCTGTTTGGGCTTTGTGTTTCGGTTTTGTCCAAAATTTGAGAGTTTATTGCAAGAAATCCATATATATCGGGCCAACGGTGGCGGTCGACTTTAAACCGACCCATAAACGTATAATTATATTTGAAAACTTTTTGTGCGTACTTATTCTCGGCTTAAACACAAACCCTAGAGATTCCACATTACGTTTGAAATCAGCCGTGACTTTATACAGGGAGGCAAAGACCAAATGTAGGCACTTTGTGATACACTATGAAACTTGTTGACGAAAACGATGCAATTTAATGAAAAGTTAAAAGTCTATGACTCGAATTCTTTGGGTTTAAATTTTGTTCGGTATTGAAGTTTTCTAACCTTCAGATAATAGTTGAGGCAGGTGAAAGCAACAGTATGAATAATTAATGAAGGAACAAATTAGATGATGCTTGATATATAGTAAGAGTTTCCATTCCAAAACCTTGCCTCTCTCTTTAAGTTTTTGCAGACTCCTTGTGTTTTTGCAATACCAAAACTTAACCAAGCCAACAGCACGTGGGTTCTACATGTTGCAAACACCTTCTTCAAATTAATTAATCCTTTTATTGTAAATAACAAATATACAAATGTAGACAACAAACATACAAAATTTTATACTGAAAAAGAAAACCCTACTCACGTAATTATTGCTCATATTCAACTCATTCACACTTAAAAAGTACTACACGCAATGCTAACTCAAGCACTCACACACACCATTTGTGTTTTGCTGCATACGAGCACAATACAATCCCATAACATGTATTTATAAATTTGCAATGTGAAGTCAGTCTTCAATCTTCTTGGATGGCGGTCAAGCAAAGAAATTGCAATCTTCTTGATTCTTCTTGAATGTCGATGAAACAATGAAACTCCAAGAAACTTCTAAACCAAGAGAGACGGTGATGAAATTTAACACTCTCCCTTAACACCGACTCTTATCATCCTCATTTTTGAATGGTCTACCTTACCAATTTTTTTCATAATTTCACGAACTTGGTAGTGAAAAGTTCTTGTTCACAACCAAAGTCATGGATAGAATTTTTTCTTTTTTCTTTTTTCTTTTTTTCCCCTCCTTTTGGTGACTTTGTGTTTTGGCTGGTTTTCTCTAGCGCTTGAAACTCTTCCTCCGTAGCTTTCCTCCATTCATCCTTCTTAACAACTTATTCAAATATTGTTGGTTACTTTTCTTCAATTAAAACAATTAGCATATTTTGTTTAGGTTTTCAATTCCTAATTGATCTCCTAAGTTGTTAACATTCATCTTTGCCATCAATTTCTTGTTGGCTTGGACCTGCTTTCTCAGTGATTTTTTTATGTATTCTAGTTTTTTAAAGACTCTTACTTAAATTTGGTCCTTCCTTATTTTTTTCATTTGTAGGAGCTCGATGCTCCACTATTTTTGATCTTGTGCTTTCTTTCACAATAAATTTTTCTTATAATTTTTTTTAGCCTTTTTTGAATTTAAAATAGTTACTTCTTAAGGTGATCATCACGAAGATATTTCACTGAATATCATATTTTTCGATGTGTAACATCGATAGTTAGTGGATCACAATATCAATATTACTTTTTTTACTACTGTAAATCACAAATATGCTCTTGTTAGGTTTGTTACTTAGGTTATTTGGTATAAATGATGAATTTTTGGTCTAAACATGCATCAATTTTAATTTTTCAAGCTTATATCAAACATATATAAATATATATCAACACATCTGCATATATGTAAGGTTTTGTGATCTTGTTACTTCTTTCAGGTTTTTAATTTGATGAAGTTAAGTTAGAATATTATCTAGTCTCTTTAATCTACACCTTTTTGAACCCTTGGAAGCTTGAAAAAACTCATTTTTCTATGGAAATTTTGAAAAGAAAATTTTTTTCTCCTTTTTCTTTCTATAAAGCATAAAACAAGCTTTTGTTTTTTTCTTTCCTTTTCTTGGTCGTAGGTCACACAAAATGTGTGTGAAATTCATAATTTTCTATGTTTTTTTGATAGATAATTATCCATTAACAATTGCCAATGACAATTGATACAAATGAGCCAATCATATTCATCCATATTTAACTTATTAAATGTATTAATACATGGACCAATCACATTAGGTCATATTTTATTAACATTATAATAATTATTTAAATAAATTAATATAATTAATGGTAACAATTATTATTTTGTCCATGGATAATTATAAAATAACAATTAAGGATATGCAATTTATTTTAAATTACATATATATATTTAATTCAAATTGATTAATAATTAATTAATTTAATGATTTTTAAAATTAATAATAATTACTAATTGATCCTTACAGAATTATCAAATGACAATCATGGTTATATAATTTACATTAAATTACATATTTATATAAATGTCTAAATTCATTGACCAATTACATAATTATAAATACATACATACATATAACAATTATATATATGAATATGTATATTTTTTGGCCTATTAAATTATTCTTGAAGGTGTTAGCCTTTTATGAATAATTTTCTCTTTCCGGTATAGCTTCTAAAGGTTTAAGAATATTGGTGTGATTATAAAAGTTCATAGTAAATTAGCTGTGAGTTATTCAAATAATTCAAAACTCAACGACTATGGTTGACATCTAGCAATGCACCATAGTCCGTAATCTACAATAAAGTAATTTTTCATCAAACCTTATTCGGATTATAGTATTGTGTGATAAAATTCTTTTGTGGTTCAATCCTAATCAAATTAAGATTCATGGAATGTCAAAATTTTAAATTTGATATTTCAAAATCATCGATCAATATGTCTTGAATTTGCCCCTATGAACTCTTTATGTGGCATTTATACTGCTTTAATCAAAGATTTAATTTCAGATATTTATCGACATTTGTTTAAAAACTTAAATCTGGATAGAGTTAGCAAAAACACTCAATCTTATCGAACGACCCAACAGTTCTATCTTGACCATCATTCAAATTTTATATAAATAACACATAATCAAAATAGACTTATCATACTGTCATAACTTAATTTTGTCATTTGTAAATTTTATCTATGCTTAAGGTGCCGAATTTGTGATAATGATATAAGGCTTAATTTTCAAATCATTCTATCAAAATTATTTGATAAGTTTGTATCTTAGCTCGAGGCATCGAATTTCGATCGTAGTGTAAATATATATTATTGCTTAATTTCAAACTAACCATTAGAATAATTTTAACAAACTTGTCAATAAAGTAAGTGTTTATTATTTTTTTTACTTTTATTAGTTAATAGTTGGGCTACCTTAATAATTGTCATCATTGCTATATTTTTATCTTTTTATATATTTGTATAATAATTTTCTTCATCATCAGAGTCAATTTAAATTAGAAATAAAGAAGATGTCAGTCTGTCAAATTCAAAATATTTGTATCTTTTGTGAAATTAGTCCAGAAAAATACAAAGATTTTATAAATAGTACGAGCAATTTGAATCAAGTTTTAGCTAAGAAAAAAATTCATTTAGTCTATGAATGAGGTAGTCTTAGGTTAATGAGATATATGTTAATAGTAGTATATTTAGGAAGCAGTCAAGTGCTTAGTGTTATTTACACCTTTAACTACAGAAAATCTTATTAAAAAAATAGTTAGTAATAAGTTAAAGGTATCTTCTATGTATTAACAAATTACAAGAATGATGTGTAACTTTGATACTTTTATATGTCTTCTAGATGATTATAGTATTTTAGAAAAACTTTTT
>JAWDEX010173090.1:0-15564 GCA_035221805.1 Trichilia hirta | reverse complement strand
TCCTGTGAGGCTTGCCTCGACCTTAAGTTATCATTGGACAAAAACGGGAGAGCTAGTGAGAAAAATAGTGCCCGCATTCTAAAGCCTGCGAAATATCCTATTACATTAAAACATTGTGTGTTATACAAGTCATCTAATAAGCAATTATTGTACCACCCTATACTACTAGACATGATTATAAAATGACGTATTTCTGGTCAGGATATACCACTCGTTGTCAAATCAGACTTCTGTTCTTCGATAATCACATGCCCTAGGATTAATAAATACGACTTTTTTCACCGTAAAGGAAGAGAGACTAACGAATTTCTAACTTGCCCATTTGTGTCAATATTTGTATCTGAAATACATATACAGTCTTATACAGGCCTTGTTGTTTTTCTCTATTTCTTAGATCCTTTCTTTGACTTAAGCATCGGAGTTTAATCGCTAAAAACTGACTTTACTCATAAATTTTTTCTTTGTATTTTCAGGTACTAGGAGCACTCTGCTGCATGAAACACCTGACCCTAAGGCAAGATTAAGATGCCTTAGCAAACTATCAGAAAATAAAGTTTGTTTAGTAACATTGATTTTTGTTGCGAAAAAATTTAGATATCAACAATTGGCGCTATTTGTGAAAAATGCTAAAAGTTTTTTATTAGCTAAAAAAAATTTCTATTACAATTACAATGAAAATAGCTTAAAATAATCGCAACCATCACTTTTAAAAATTACCTACAAAAAGGGGCAAGTACCCTATTTCTCTCACTAATTAAGGATATGTGACAAAATTTTTCAATGAGAATGAGTTGTAAGATCATATTATCGCACGTTGACAAGCAAGGCAACCATGAGGATCAAAGAACTTGAGTCCTTGCAATTGGCAATAGAACTGAAGAAGTACAAAAATTGACTAGCAAAAAAAGAAAGACAAAGACGAGCATTGAAATAGAGAAATAAGCAATTGAAAAAGAAAGCTGTGAAACTAAGAAAGTTTCTGCAGAGACAATATAATGAGGATGTACCACAGGAGATGCTAGAAATTTCAAAGACGGGAGAGAGCTGCACTCAATCCAAAGAAAAGGTAAAGTCTAGGCCGCCTTAGTTGTCGGTGCAACTTGGTTTACTTATGCATAAAAAGGAAAAGTGAAACTTATCAAGTCCCAAGAAAGCCTTAGACTAAGGAATTCAAATGCCCCATTTCAAATATTTAACATTCCAAAATCAGAGATGTCTGACACCCCTTACTGTTTTGTTATAATCTCTTGAGGAGATATAGGGCTCAAACGGACCACCATGAACCTGAGATTCAACTCAATAAAATAAGATCCTAAGATCAAAATGCTCATCCTATCGTACCTTAAGCAATAGACCACTAAATTTTGAAAGCTTGCATTTAAAAGATACTTGAAAAAGTTAGACTGGTGTAAAGATCGATCTCACTTTAAATTCAAAGAACGATTTTAGGATCAGAAGGTATGCTAGTAAAGGTCGATCTCACTTTAGATTCAAGGAACGATTTTAAGATTAGAAGGAATGCTAACTCTATTCATTAAAAATATAATAAAGCTGACACTTTTATAAAAATTCAAAACATCCCAAGTTATGCCTTATATTGACCAAATTGACCAGACATTGCACCTCAGTATTTTTAAAGAAATGGTAGTAATCTAAAGACTAACAAGTGCCAAATGTGTTGTCTCTTTTTCTTAATCTTGAAAGGGTACGTATAGAGATTATTTAAAAATCTAACCCTAAAAATTGTTGGTAGCTTTAGATAGTTGAGCCAAGTCTTTTTAGAGAAAATTTGAGACGTTATTCAGATGGCTTGCAGTGGGAGCTCCCTCTTCTTACTTTGTCAGCGGCCTTATAAGAGTTTAAGAAGTTTTGTCAAAAGGTTTCACGATAAAGTAATTGACCTTAGTACTTTTCATTACTCTTTGGTGCTGAAGGGATTGCAAAAAGGACTTTGCATAGAAAGAGGATGATATGCAACAAACAAGCGATTTATTATTACTTATAAGGTTGCCTGTAAAGAGTTATTTGATGAAAGAGAGATTAAGGATTAGGTAATGGTGCAAAAGCAAAAGGAAAGGATGATCCAAATGTGACAAAGAAATAGAACTTTCGCTCAAAGGCCAAAATCAAAGAATTAAAAACAAAAAAAAATCCAAGAAGAGAGATAAGAGGAAAGGTGACAAGCAGCTCTGATGTGATTAGCAGGACAAGATGGTGAGAAGATCTAACACAAAAAATGAATCGATAAGAGTGATACATATATAAGATAGAAATTTTACTCCCTAAAAGTTTTTCTTTTGTAGGTGCACCATTATGTAAAGAATGGGGGCCTCTTCTTGACAGAACCAACTCCTATAAAGTTACAAAAGTAAGTGCCTTAACAATTAATTTAATAAACATTACGACAAATACGAGTATAGCATTAGTAATTGCTTTTACCTAAAAGAGCAAGTTGAGCTCTTCGTAAAGAATTACTTCATTCCCTCCCCAGCTTGTTGGCTTTTGGTTATTGGATTCTTAGTTATGGTTGTACTCTTTTTTGTTCTTTGCTTTAGGCCTATGTGCCATTTCTTTGCTTTTGGCCTGCATGCCATTTTCTACCTTTTGGCCTGCATGCCAGATTCTTTTAATTGTAAGCCTGTGTGCCACTTTTGACGGATTAAGTGCTGCTTTCTGAAGCCATTTGGCTTCGTTGTGGGGTGTTCACCCTCCTTTGTACAGTTTTCCCCCTTTTTTCTATACATTTAATTTTTATCCAAAAAAAAAAAAAAGAATTAATTCATTAACGATTTAATGGCTGACTTCAAAGAAGGATAACTACCTAACTCCTACAAGATGAAAGATAAGAGGCAAAAGATAATGGTGATATCAGGAGGATCAACTTTGACAAAAAATTCTAATTAGTCTCAAAAAATTGCTCAAAGTATTTTCTTTTCAGTCCTATAAATAACTTTCACATCATAAATATTAAAAAAGAGAAAAGGTTAAAAATTAACTGAGTTCCAATTATGTTTATTGATGCAGATAAGATTGGAGTATATTACCCTTACAATAATGCCTTAGTTATAACTTTAAGAATCAAGAACAAATTGGTAAATAGAATATTAATTAATATTGACAGTTCTGTGAACATCATTTTTAAGAATACAATAAATTATTTAGGCATCAAAGATCTAAAATTATGAAGTTCAGAGTTGGTGCTATATGACTTCGAGAATTCTTGCGTCCTACCTTTAAGAATCATCTCCTTACTCATAATAATAGGAAACAAATCACACCAAAAAACTATAATAATTGTGCTTCAAGTAATAAATCTGAGATGTCATACTCTATAATCTTAGGTTGACTATTTCTCTAGAGTACAAAAGTTGTGAAGAGCATATACTATTTAAAACTAAAATTTCAGATAGCTATAAGATCGATATAATGCTACAAAACCAAAAAGAGGCTCACTCCTAATTTGCCATATCTAGTAGACATATTTATTGCCTTTATAAATAGTCTTAAAATTAAAAGATTTTTCTTAAGTAAGTAAGAATTCGAGAAAAGTCAAGATGATTAGAAAGATGGATGACAAAACTAGCCCAGAGATAAAGTCTGTCGTAGTGCCTACAGAGAAATTGAAAATTATTATTATGGACAAAAGCAATCTACAAAAAATTATGTGAATTAGGACACAGTTGGATGAAGTAAAAGTACATAGACTTAGGGATTATCTTCTTTGCAACAAAGATATTTTTGCCTAAACTCACAAAGAGATATTCAAAATTAACCCACAAATTATTTCGCATCGATTGACGATGTCAAAACTTGTAAGGCAAAAAATGTGTATTTAACAAAAAAAAGAAAGAAGTTATCCGAGCTAAGGTGGATAAGTTATTAAAAGTTTGCTTTATTAGAGAAGTGCAATATCCTAATTTGGTATCTAATGTAGTCATAGTAAAGAAACCAAATAGGAAGTGAAAAATGTGTGTAGACTTTGCTAATCTAAATAACTCTTATCCTAAAGATAGCTTTCCATTATTACGGATAGATCATTTGATAGATTTGATAGTAAGATATCAGTTACTAAGCTTTATAGATGCCTTTTACAGCTTTAGTTAGATAGCAATGCACCCGTCAGATGAGATAAAGATTGCTTTCATTATGAATTAGGGGTTACACAGCTATTGAGTAATGTCTTTTAGTCTAAAAGATACTAGAGTTATTATTCAACAATTGATGAACTTCTATTCAAACTATTGATAAGGACTTCTAAAAAGGTGTACATAGATGATATGATCACCAAGTCAATAAAAAGAAACAACCACATCCAATACTTAGAAAAAATCTTCTCCTTTTTAATGTAGTATTAGATAAAGCTAAATTCAAAAATGAGCATATTTGGGATCAACTCACAAAAACTTTTCAGATTCACAGTTAATGAGAGCGAAATCAAGGAGAACTTGCACAATATGAAGGCGATTTTGAATTTAAAGTCTCTATCATCTCTTAAAGAGTTACAAAGCCTAGCAAAAAAGGTTATTGCCCTTTACAGATTCATTTTCAAGTCCATTGACAGTTGCCTCAATTTTTTTAAGATGGTAAATAAGTAAAAAGCTATAAAATAGATGCCTGAGTACAAAGCCAGCTTCAAATAATTAAAATAGTATCTCGAAAGAATCCCAACTCTATCAAGTCCATATAAAGGATAAATCCTTTATCTTTGTCTAGCTGTGAGTAAGCACATCGTCAGCGTAGAAATCTATTTATGATGTTAGTAATTTCTATTATATGCAAAAATCAAGTATTTACCTTTGAAGAAATTAGTGCTGGCCCTAGTCACTGCAACTGAAAAATTGCACCTATATTTTTAAGCTCATTCTATTACTGTTAGATTGATCATATTTTTCTGAGGGCCAAAATTTTTTAGATAAATGCTCTGTCAAAATTGACTTTTACCTTTTATAAAAAAACTTTAAAGTTTATACCTATAACTATCTTAGTAAAAAATAGTATTAAAGATTTTAGTTATGTCAAACATAAGATTGAGCTGACTTAAATGGATCACATCAAACAATACATCCAGGAGAAAAGGTTGCCAAAAAATAAAGATGCAACTCAAAAAATAAAAAATTAGTCTATCAAGTACTCGATAATAGATGGAGTGTTTTATTGAAACAAATTTAGCCAATCTTGTCTTAGACTCCTTGAGAAACAAGAAATTAACCTGGTGTGGAAAGAAATACATGAGGGTGACTATGTCAACTATAGCAATAGGCGAGCTTTAACCTACAAAATTTTAAGGCAGGATTACTATTCTTAGTGTTGTATACCCCAAAATTATTCATGTTGTCAATTTTGGCTACATTGTATTAAGTTAATATGCACTGTATATATATTTTATTAATAAAAAAATTATTTTAATTCATATGTATATATTGCTTCTTATATCTAATCATACTAACAATAAAATATGCATATGAACTGTTCAAGATAATTAAATTATCTAAAATATTTTCTATAAAAGTAATATCAACTAGGCATTGAATTACAGTGTAGACATACTAAATATTTTTGATAAATATCATGAGATGATATTAGTGTGAGTGACATAATAGTCATATCATTAAGATATTAGTGTGAAATAATAGTTAGAGAACTATTATTTAAATATAACCAAAGTATGGTGAATCACACAAATATATAATATCAATGATTTATTATTGAATTATATGAATGTGTTAACTACTCCTCAAATCTTAGACGTCATAGTTGTCAATCGGTATAGATGCACATAGTTTATATAATGTATAAATATGAGACTAATCGCATCTTATACACAAAAGTCAGTTTGGTCATATATTAATTATGTCGAGAAGCACATGACTATCAGAAAGAATTTGTTGATTCAATATAGTAGATTTTGAGGTACCGTTGACTCAATCCAAATTTGAGTTCTCAGTCGGATATTAGTAAACAACTAAAATTAAAGTCTTCGATCAAAGCATAAATGTCATATGAAGAGTTTATAATAACAAGTTCAGTTCGTACTGACTGATTGTTCGAATAAGATTAAATTAAAAATTTTGATATTTGTGAGCCCTAATTTGGCTGGGATTAGATGAACGGAAGGAGGCTATTCATACAAAGCCTATAGTTAATTATAAAAGGTTCAATAAAAAAAAATTTATTATAATTTAGGGCTATAACATATTGCTAGATGTTAACTATGGTTATTGAGAATTCGAATGGTTTAAAACGAGATTGATGAGACGAATTTTAACTCATGGCTAATATCATAATGAACCTGAGAGGTTACGATATAAACCTCACCTATTTTTGCTATTAGAGAGAGTAAATAATGTCCACAAGAGAGTTAGCACTCTTGGAGATATTATTTGGCCAAAAAATTATAAACAGTTTATGAGTTAAATAATTTAACGGATTAAGAACTTAAAAAATTGACTCGATTGCAATTTAAAATAAATTTAATATTTTATAAATATTTGAAAATATAAATAAAATTAAAAAAAATTAGTCAAAGTAAGTTTGACTAAATTTGGGGTCAATTTATAATTTTTTAAAGTTTGAGAGCTTAAGTAATATTTTATATTTACTATAAAAGAACTTGTTGAAAAAGCTTTGAGACTCATTTATCTTTGATTAAAAAGGTTAGAGTCACTATAGTAAATAGAAAAAAATATATAAAAGGCTAATTTTTATTTTTTGGTTAATTTTCCAAAATTTTCACTTGCTCTCTCTTTTTCATACTTGGCTAAGGCGAAATCAAATTAGGACATTTTAATTTCTCAGAGATACCACATAATTAGTATTATTCTTTATCAATTCATCACTAAAAGTTAGTGCTTATGCATTCAAAATGCTTAATTACGCTTAATTTTGCATTAAAATGCATAAAATTGATTCAAACTATACCCATGCTTGATTTTTTATTTTGCAAGCATTCATCATTTGCAAATAGTATCAGAGCATATATGTATGATGATTGTATGCTTGGTTATTGATTGAAATTTGTATTTGGGTTGAATTTGAAAATTAGGGGTCAAATAATGCAAATGAGTATTTTTGATATTTTTGAATCAATAAGAACATATTAGGATGTGTTAATATTAGTTTTGTATTGAGAAACCTTGAAAACATTGAATTTTGAGGGTAAAAATGATAAAAATTCAAGAAGGGAGAAGAAACACTTAACGCGTGTATATTACATGCGCTGCATGCCCGTTAGCAGACAGGGCACATTGCACCCAGCTTATGGGTACGTGGCATGCATGCCACAGGGAAGGCAGCATGCGACGCTAAGCGCAGCAAGTAGCGCGCAAAGAGCCCACAATCAGTGCGTAGTGTGTAAGTATGCACGCAGCGATGTGAGGAGTAGTGGCACTTTGCTAAGTATGCCCTGGATACCTTGCTAAATGCACCCTATTGCTAAGTACACATTCAATCGACTTTGGAATTAAGTTATAATTTTTTGACGTTTAAAGACTTAAGTGATATTGTATATTTACTATTAAAAAACTTGTTAAAGAAGCTTCGAGACCTATTTGTCTTTGACTAAAAAGGGTAGGTCATTATAGTAAATGAAAAAAAATATATAAAGGGCCAATTTTTATTTTTTAATTAATTTTCTATAATTTTCACTTGCTCTCTCTTTTCCATACTTGGCTAAGGTAAAATCAAATTAGTACTTTTTAATTTCTCATAGATACCACATAATTGATGTTATTCTTCATCAATTCATTACTAAAAGTTAGCGATTATGCATTCAAATTGCTTAATTATGCTTAATTTTGCATTAAAATGCATACCATTGATTCAAACTATACCCATATTTGATTTCTTATTTTGCATACATTCATCACTTGCAAATGGTATCAGAGCATACGTGTATGATGATTATATGCTTAGTTGTTGATTAAAATTTGTATTTGGGTTGAATTTGAAAATTAGGAGTTAAATGATGCAAATGAGATTTGTATAGTTTTTAATATGGTTTTGATATTTTTGAAGCAATAGAAACATATTAGGATCTTTTAGTATTAGTTTTGTATTGAGAAATATTGAAAACATTGAGTTTTGAGAGTGAAAAAGATAAAAATTTGAGAAGAGAGAAAAAACACCCAGCGTACGTGTATTACACACACGCCGTATGCCCGCTAGCAAATAGGGCACGTCGCGCCTAGCTTACAGGCGCAAACATGCACACTATGGGCAAGCCAGAACGCGACACAATGCACAATAAGTAGAGCATAAAGGGCCCACAGTTAATGCACAGCGTGTGCGTATGCAGGCAGCAATGTGAGTTCAGTGGCACTTTGCTAAATGTGCCCCAGATGCCCTACTAAATGCACCACATTGCTAAGTACATCTTTCTATTTTATTATTTTCACTCTAATTCAAATTTTTGGTCCTAATTTATAAAATTTTAATTTTTAAAAAAATATTTTTTTAAAATACACTAATGATTGGTGATCCAATAAGAGATATTTTCGTAATTTTTTTCAATTGGATCAAAATACCTTTTTAATACTGATGGCTAATTTTGATTGGCTTATTATATATTCTTTATATTGTATAATAAATATGATTGTTAAATTATTAAATTTGTTTTTTTAAAAAAATAATCGATAACCTAAATTATTAAACAATTGGATGAATTGGTTCAACACTTTGACGAAATTATTTCTAACAATTCAAATTTTAATTATCGAAGTAATTATTCGTGTGACAAGTGATCTAAATCTTAATTATTAAAATTATTTATTTGACAAATAAATTTTGTCGATTTTATAAATAGTAATACTATATATAAATAGTGATTTTAACTCGATTTTATAAATCACTTATTTATATGATAAATAAGTAAAATTAATCAAGTATAAGATTTTTGTATATCAAAAAAATGTATAAAAACTTGGTTATAAGAATAATATTTTATGAACACAGTTGTATTTAGAGAGAAACAGCTATCACATGTGATGTGAATAATTTTAAGTAAAATATAATTCTTTAAAATTATTATATGTTTGTCTCTTAATATAAGATAACTAATAATTCTTTTATATAAATTTTTTATATGTTTGTCTCTTATTATAAGATAACTAATAATTCTTTTATATAAATTTTTTACTCTAAAATTTCTATTATGTGAGGGGTATGTTGTTTGTGTTATTGAATCGGATTATTTAATTCTTGATAATATTCAAATCTTAATTAAAATTTTTATTATGTTAGATTGGGATAAAAATATTATTTGAGAAGACGCAATAATTTTAATATGACTAGTGTAGAATACAAATATTTTTATTATGTGATGTGTCTAAAATTAGGACAAAGTAAGATATTGAATCCTGTATGTGATACAGAAAAAAAATTATTCTTTACTCATTTGAGTTAGTTAACCAAGATTTTTATTATATGAGGTTGATTAATTTTAAATAAGAATTTGCTACCTACTAATTACTAATTAAATCTAACAAAATCTTTTAAATCTTATTTTAAAGAATGTAGGGTTTAAATTAAATAATAAGAACTAATTTAATTAGTATAATAAATAATTATATTCAATTATTGAATATATATATATTAAATCTTATTTTAAAGAGTGTAGGGTTTAAATTAAATAATAAGAACTAATTTAATTAGTATAATACATAATTATATTCAATTATTGAATATATATATATATATGTTTTGCTTATAATTCAATATACTGACAAACTATTTTCTCGTATTTTTTAAAATTCTCTCACTAACATAAATATCATCGACAAATGTGTTTTAACAAATTTTAAATAATAACGTACTTACCGATCTAAATATAAAGAATTGGTTAAGAAATTTAAAAATTATTCTCAAATTCAAAAATTTAGCCTATATTTTAGAGGCGGAGATGCCTATATCTTTGGAGGTAAATGCTTCAATGGAGGAATGAGAAGTCTTCAACAAATGCATGCTGATAATCATAGCGTGTGGCTCTATATGTTAGCATCAATGAATTGAGAGCTACAAGAATGACATGAGAGCATGCACTCTGCTTATGAGATACTTAAATTCCTACAAGAGTTGTTTGAAAAAATTCTCGTGTAGTAGAATATGAGATGTGTGCCACCCTGTTTAGTATGAGACTTAGAGAAAAAATACCGCATGATGACCATGTCATCAAGATGATTAATATTTTTGGGCAGTTAGACGCTTGATACATTTGAATGTCTTATAGTCTAAAACTAAATTTGATTTCAAAGTCACTCTCACCCAGTTTTAAAAGTTTCGTTACTAATTTTAATTTAAACAAAATTGAGCATACTCTTTCTGAGTTACTCAATAAACTTTAAGAGTATTAGAAGCAGAATATAAAAAATAAAAAACATGAGAATGTTTACATGGCCACCATCAATAGGACTAATAAAAGACCACAGCGCCCATCTCAAGGTCTAAAAGGCCAAATAAAAGAAATTTCAAAAAGCTAAAAAAGTTCTTGTTCAAAAAAATTTTAAATAAAATAGGCCCAAAATAGTATTTTAATTGTGGGGAGAATGAATATTGAAAGAGAAATTGTCCTTTATATCTCAATAGTCTTCAAAAGGCTAAGATAGGTATGTATAGTAGCTATATGATTGAATATGAACTAAGCATTAATTTAGATATTCATTCATGAGTACTTAACTTAATTACTATTTTTTATTTTTGTGTGTCATTGTAAGTACTATAAATAGTTCTGCACTATCAGATGATAGGATTGCTTTGAAGATGACGAATAGAGCAATCGTTACTGTCACTCATGTAGGCTTATACATACTACAGTTATCATTCGGGCATATTTTAAAATTAGAAAATGTGTTATATTTTACTTTAGCTGTATGAAATATTATATTTATACCTGTACTATATAATATGAGATATTCTATACAGTTTAATAAAGATATAAGATTATTATATTTTAAAAATATATATATTAGTAATATAATTAACACAAATGATTTGTATGTCCTTCAATTAAATAATAGTCATTTATTATCTTCTATTATGAATAAAAAAATTTAAAATAAATTAATCTTAAATTTTTATGGCA
Source organism: Trichilia hirta (assembly GCA_035221805.1). Lineage (NCBI taxonomy): Eukaryota > Viridiplantae > Streptophyta > Magnoliopsida > Sapindales > Meliaceae > Trichilia > Trichilia hirta. Next base: position 4,490 of record JAWDEX010173090.1, on the reverse strand, counting down.
TCACAGATTAGGCGATATAAGAGATAAGCGACTTACTCAACTTGAAACTAGTAAAATATTAGTTTCACTAGATTTTAAATTTATTTCAATATGTGAGTAATGTCTTCAAAAAAAATAATCAAATCTCCCTTTAAGAATAAAGGTGAGAGATCAAAAAAACTGTTAGACCTCATACATATAGATGTATGTGGACCATTTAGTATTACGATCAGAGGAGATTTTGATTATTTTATTACCTTTATCGATAATATGTCTAAGTATGAGTATATGTATTTAATAAAATATAAATCTGAATGCTTTGAAAAGTTCAACAAAATTTAAAAATAAAGTAGAAAATTAAATAAAAAAAGTATAAAAATTCTGCGATCTGATCATGGAGGTAAATACTTGAGTACTAAATTTTAAGAATTATTGAAAGAAAATAAAATTATCTTGCTGATGACACCTTCATGTACACCTCAATATAATGATGTAGTAGAATGAAAAAATCGTACTTTATTAAATATAGTGCGATTGATAGTTAATTTTATAGATTTACCATTATATTTATGAGGATATGTTTTGCAGACTGCTATACATATCTTTAACAAAGTTTTTACTAAATTAGTTTAAAAGACTTCATATGAGATATGATATAGTAAGAAGCCAAATCTAAATTATACGAAAGTCTAGAGTTGTCCTGTATATATCAAGTTGATCAAATCTTATAAACTTAATTTTATATCAGAGATGGGTTAGTCTATTAGATATCCTAAAAAAATTTTAAGATATTAATTTTACTTTTTATCTAATCAAAGAATATCGATCAGTAGAAATGCACACTTCTTAGAAAAAGAGTTTTTAGAAGAAGGAGGTGTAAGTAAGAAATTGAATTAAAAGAAGAGTCTTTTAAATATCAATTTGACTAAATTAAAATTAGAACATCTAATCAACGATCTTCAATTCTTATTAATCTGGTTCTAATTTGAAAATCTTCTAGGATTTCAATAGTCGCAGAAAGATATTAATTTTTAAATAAGTGAGATTTTGAATCTTACTTAGTGATAGCAATATATCATATAAACGATTTTAAAACCTACGGAGAGACAATTTTGATTAAAGATTTAAGAAGATAAATAGAGGCAATAAAATTTGAAATAGATTTTATACATATAAATTAAGTCGGATACTTGTTAATTCTCCAGAAAGAACAGTTTTTATTAATAATAAATAGATTTTTAAGAGAAAGATTATTAGGAATGGATATGTAGAGACCTATAAAGCACGACTACTTGTAAAGAATTATACTCAAAAACTAGGATTAGATTATGAGGAGACCTTTTCGTCTGTTGCTATGATTAAATTCATGCGAATTATACTAGTAATAGCTGCATATTATGATTATAAAATTTGACAAATAGATATCAAGACGGTATTTCTTAATGAATATATTGAAAAAAACTTATTTACAAAATAGTCAATTAATTTTATGTCTACTACTGAATCACACAAAGTATACAAGTTATATCGATCTATTTATAGATTAAAATAAGTGTCTAAAAGTTGAAACATTTGATTTGATAAAACAATAAAAATATTTGATTTTCTCAAAAATTTAGATAAACTTTATATTTATAAATGGATTAAAAATCATGTGATCATGTTCTTGATATTATATGTAGATGACATATTATTAATGGGTAATGATGTATGCATGATAACAGAAGTTAAAATATGGTTATTTAAAACTTTTTCTATGAAAAATTTAGGAGATGCAACTTATGTTCTCTGAATTCGTATTTATAGAGATAGATTGAAGAAAATAATTAGATTATCTCAAAAATTGTACATTGAAAAGATGTTAAAAAGATTTATCACGAAGAACTCTAAGAGAGGTCTCTTGCCTTTCAATCAAGGTTTTCATCTTTCGAGAGATATGGGTCCAAAGACTGATGAAGAGCGATAATGAATACATAATATTCCATATGCATTAGTTATAGATAGTTTGATGTATGTTATGCTAGGCACTCGACCTGATATAGCTTATATAGTAAGTATTACTAGCAAATATCAGACAAATCCCAAGGAGAAATATTGGTCTACAATAAAAACTATCCTTAAGTATTTAAAAAAGATTAAGGATTTAATTCTGAGTTATAGATCTCAAGAGTTGAGTATTTATGAGTACTTTTATTTTAATTTTTAATCAAACATAAAAAATCTATATCTAATTTTATATTTCTGTGTAATGAAAGGACTGTAAGTTAGAAGAGCTCCAAACAGTTGATGACAGTCAACTCTACTATAAAAGTTAAATATGTAGTAGCTTTAGAGGCAGTTAAAAAAGCAATTTGAATGTAAAAATTTGTATCTAAATTAGGTGTTATTTCAAGTATAGCTTATTCAATAAGCGTATTATATAATAATACAAGTGATATTACATTAGTTAAGGAACCAAAAGTGCATCAGAAATTTAAACATATTTAGCAAAAGTACTATATTTTGAGAAAATTTGTTGGTACTAGAGAAATTTTGATAAGAAAGATATCTTCAATAGATAATGTTGCTAACTCTTTTACTAAAGCAATGACATTGAAGTAATTGAATTAGCATCTTGAGAAAATGAGTATAAAATACAACAGCAAATAGCTTTAATGCAAGTGGGAGTTTGTTACTATTGTATACCTTAAAATTATTTGTGTTGTCGATTTTAGACATAATGTATTAAGTTACTATAATAATATATACTGTATACATACTTTATTAATAAAAAAATTATTTTAATTCATGTGAAATATTTAAAATAATTAAATTATCTAAAATATTCTTTATAGAAGTAATATTGATTGGATATTGATATTGTAGTGTAAGCACATTAAATGCCTTCGGTGAATATCATGAGATGATATTAGTGTGAGTAATATGATAGTCATATTATTAGGACATTAGTATAAAATAATAGTTAGGGAACTATTATTTGAACGTGACCAAAATTATGATAAATTACACGAATATATGTTGTCAATAATTTATTATTAAATTATATGAGTGTGCTAATTACTCTTTAGACCTAAGATATTATGGTTATTAATCGGTATAGATACATGTAATTTATATGATGTATAAATACGAGACTAATCATATCTTTTACATAAAAGTAGTTTAGTCATGTGTTGCTTATAATAAGAAGCAAATAATTGTCAAATAGAATTTATTAACTCAATATAAAAAATTTTGAGGTATTGCTGACTCAGTCCAAGTTTGAGTTTTTAGTCGAATATTAGTAATCGAGTAAAAATAAAATTTTTGATCAAAACACAAATATCATACGAAGAGTTCATAGTCATAAGTTAGTTTATATTAACTAATTATCTAAATATAACTTAATTTAGGGTTTTAATATTCTTGAGTCCTAATTTGATAAGATTAGACAAATGGAAGAAGACTATTTGTGCAAAATATATAATCAATTATAAAAGGTTTGATAATTTTTTTTTTATTATTTAGGGGTTATAGTGCATTGCTAGATGTTAATCATAATCGTTAAGAATTCGAATGGCTCGAAATGAGATCGATGAGACTAATTTTGACTTACGACTAATATCATAATGAACCTGAGAGGTCACGATATAAATTTCGACTTATTCTTACTATTAGAGAGAGTAAATAATAATCGCAAGAAAGCTAGCATTCTAAAAATATTATTTAGCCAAAAAATTATAAACAGTTTACGCGTTAAATAGTTTAACGAATCAAGAGTTTGAGAAATTAATTTGATCAAAATTTAAAGTAAGTTATAATATTTTATAAATATTAAAATATAAATAAAATTAAAATAAATTTAGTTAAAATAAGTTTAATTAAATTTAGGGTCAATTTATAATTTTTTAAAGTTTAAAGGCCTAAGTGATATTTTATATTACTATTAAAAAGTTTGTTAGAGAAGTTTTGGAACCCATTTGTCTTTGCTAAAAGGCCTAGGGACATTATGATAAATGAGAAAAAAAATATAGATAGGCTAATTTTTTATTTTTTGGTGAATTATTCAACATTTTTTTATAACCTTTCTTCAAGTTCTCTCTCTGTAAAAGGCCAAGTAAAGAGGAAGAAGAGGTTTCTGATTTTTTTGGAGATACTCTATTTTTGGTATTAGTTTTCATCAATTATTTCTAAGGGTTAGTAAATTTTAATTAAAATATTTAATATGCCTTAAAATACCATTTATTTAAATCCATGCCCATTTTTGTGTTTAAATTGATTCATTATTTACAAGGTCAGCCTGGCTCGACACATTTTCCACTTCTACTTTAGAATGTTCTTTATTTTGCTTACCATGATTGTAAAAATGATAAGAAGAATTGTTAGTTGTTGACGTCGTCCAAAATTTGACGTAAAGAAAAATTTAAAAATGGAGTCGCCATCTATCTAAATAATGTGGGATAGATCACCTAAAAAATTTAGATTCCAAGTTCGGGGGGTTGATTAAGTGTAGGGAAGGTGTTAGGCACCCT
>JAWDEX010173070.1:0-15569 GCA_035221805.1 Trichilia hirta | reverse complement strand
AACTATCCTTACCTCATCTAATATAAGATATTATTTTAACATCTTACTATAGAAAGATAAAGTATAAAAAATATTACTTGAGATAAAATTTTTACAAAATAAAAATTTGCAACAAACAATATTAAGTATGAATAAAATTTATAAAATTTACAGAGGACAAAATCAGGTTATGACAAAGACCTATTATTCATTTCACTCTATCTCTAAGAAGATAAAGACCCAAGATAAAGGTTGCTTCTCCTAGATCCTTCGAGGAAAACACATTAGATAACCATAACTTTGCCTTAGTTGACATGTCTATATAGTTTCATATAAGAAGTATGTCATTATATATAATACAAAGAATGTAATGGTATAATTATTCTCCTTTTATGGACACAAAGTTCATTCGTATTCTTGATAAAACTAAATGATTTGATTGCATTATTAAATCATATGTTCTAGCTTTTGAAAGCATACTTTAATTGATATTTGAATCTATATAACTTACATACTTTATGACTATGTACAGATCAAACAAACCTTTCTCATTGTATATATATATGGTCTTCTCAATAAAACTATTGAGAAAGGCTGTCTTTACGTCTATTTGCTATATCTTATAGTCATAATAAGCTGTAATAGCAAGTAATATCCAAATGAATTTTATCATACCTATTAGTGAAAAAATTTTCTTATAGGTAATACCCTATTTTTGAATACAATCTTTCACCATTAGTCTACCTTTATAAGTCTCTTCTTTTCATCTTTGCTAACCTTTCTCTTGTAAATTCATTTACAACCAATAGGAATAATTATTTTTTAGTGTATCAATAAGTGATCATCTTGATTAGTATACATAGAGTCTATTTTAGATTTTATAACCTCTAGCCATTTTTTAAAATCGATATCTGATATCGCTTTTTTATAAGTTTTAGGATCTTTTCTCTATATATCTTTTCTTATCATAAATGATTTAAAATTATTAATAAAAAGAAAAAATTATCTTTACGAAGGATGATATATTCTAGTTATTCTACAAAGAGGTTAGTGTATGAAAGGCTGAAGATCATATCAAGCATGTTCATTTATATAAATAGGTTCATTTACATCAATAGGTTCATCCAACTGAGGTCAATCAACATTAAGTATTTTAGATTCTTTTAAAAGCTCGATCTTTCTACCTATATCACTTTTTTCAATGAACTAATTCTCAAGAAATTATGCGTGTGTACTAATTAAGATTCTTCAATCATTATAAAAGTAGAAATAACATCTTAAACTTTCTTTAGGATATTCTATAAATTGACTTTTTTCAAATTTTATATTTAACTTCTCAATTTTAACAATTTTAATAAAAGTTAAACAACCTTAAGGTTTCACATGATTGAAGCTTGGTAGCTTTTCATGCCATATCTCATACGATGTTTTAAAAACTACTTTAAATGGTGTCCTATTCAAGATGTACATTGCAGTATTAAGGGCATAACTCTAAAGATATAAAGGTAAGTCAGTAAAGCTTATCATTGATCAAACTATATCAAATAAGGTACGACTCCTCCTTTCTAATACACTATTATATTATAGTGTATAACGAGGAGTTAATTGAGATATAATACCATTTATTTTAAGAAAATCCTAAAATTCAATACTCAAGTATTCTCTTCTATAATTAGATCGTAGAATTTTAATACTTTTTTCTATTTATTTCTCTACTTTAGCTTTGAATTCTTTGAACCTTTTAAATAAATTAGATTTATACTTCAATAAATACAAATAAACAAACTGTGAATAATCATTAGTAAAAGTTATAAAGTATGAGAAATCTCCCTTGGCCATTTTACTAAATATACCATATATATCTATATATATTAATTCAAGAATTTTATTGACTCTGTTCCTTTGACCAGTAAAGGGTAATTTGGTTATCTTACCTTGAAGACAAATTCATAAGTTGGGTAAGATTTAAAACCTAATAGACCTATAAGTCTATCAATACCCATCTTATTAATTTATTTTTCTCTAATATAACCTAATCTATAATGCCAAATTAATCTTAAATTCATTTTATTTTTAGATCTTTTCTTATTAATGGTATTTTCCATGTTAATTTTATTAGTTTCAAGAATATACAAACCATTTACATTCAAGTCCGTGCCACTTAGTTTATTTCTTAAATAAATAGAATATTTATATCCATTAAAAGTGAATGTGTAACCTTATTTATACATTTGATTGACGGATAAAATAATTTTATTGGCTGTATTAAAATATATAACTTTGCATAATATAAAAATATGGCCTAAATGCAAAACTAATTTGTAAGTTCCTGAATAAGTAATAGCAACAGTTGCTCTATCAACCATCTTTAGTGTTAATATACCATTTTCTAGTAACTGCTTACTATGAAGGTCTTATAACGACATATAAATATGTAAAATGACAACTAAATTAATTATCTAAGAAAAAAAATCTAAAATAACACCTAATTTAGTTTTTATAACATAATAAGAAAACGTACCATGCACTCACTTTTGTCTTTTACTCTCCAGATAAAGAGGATAATTCCTCTTATAATGATTGAGCTTTTTGCAATAATAACACTCATCATTCACTTGTTTTTTGGTAATGTACTTATTGCCTTTCTCTTCTTTTTAGAAACCCATCCTTTTAGTTTATAGTTAAAGGTCTTCTAGCTCTTTTTATTAAATTTTTTACTAGAAGAAATAATAGTAAGAACAGACTCTTTTTTCTTTTTTTTTCGAATTTCTCTTATAAAAGGAACAAATTTTTTTCATAAGTTTGGGCAGATAATGTTCCAATTTACTTATATTATAATTGGTAACAAACTAGTCAAAGTTAGATAGAAAAAATTAAATGATCAAATTCATCAGTAACGTAGAGCTTATAAAAAGCCTTAAGGCATCAAGTTGTCTTATTAAATTAGTCATCTTTATAAGATATGACTCTGGTAGCTCTCTCGAATTTAGCTTTATAGTAAATAAGACCGTAGATAACTCATATTGCCTCGTATTAGAGCTTTTTCCAAATATTTTTAATAGAGAGAGATAAATTTCTGAGGTATCTTCTATATCCTCATATTGAACCTATAAGTCATCACTCATCGAAATTAATATATAAAATCTTACTTTAAAATTATCATCTTTCTATTTGGGGAAGGTCCCTCTTTTCAAATGAAGTATCACCAAAAAGGATTTTGGGCATAGGTCTACTAAGGACATAACTAATTTTTTTAGAATCTAAAATAATTTTAAAATTTTTATACCAAATTTTAAAGTTAAGCCTAGTGAGTTTATGAGTATCAAGGATTTTTAATAAAGAGTTAGAAGCCATTAATAGAATATCACTTGATAGAGTTTTAATAATTATGATTCTGCAAGAGAAGAAATACATCAGTATGTATTTGTATATATATATCAAACTATTCAGTTTTAGGCTTGAAACTAAATAGTACTTTCACTACTTTATTTAAAATAATATACTTTTAATTAAGTCAAATGTGATTATCTTATAAAATTTAATGAGTGATCATATTCTTATCAAACTTATAGGACCTCACTTGACGATTATTGATCAGATAAATTCAATAAGTTAGAAATATATTTCTATTTGTAACTCATTATAAGATATAATTAATTAACCTCTAGACATAAATATCTCATCTAACAATTATTGGTGTCGTAATCTAGCTAAACTAGACCCAATGCATTTTTATAAATAGTTATATAATTAAATTCCTAGTCTAATAGTTATTGAAAATTTAATACACTCTATAAAGAAATAAGTTAGATAAATTACAATACATTGTAAGGACTCTCGCTTGATAGTTATTGGATTTATCCTACAAAAATACCTGTAACTTATTGATTATATTGGAAGATTTGGACCTAATATTTTATTATGAGAAATTGTATTTAGGTCTCATTTTATTCTAGTGATAGGATTTAAATTCTATATCTTTTTAACAATTAAAAGATATTAATTTTAAATCCTTATCAATCCTTGAATGATCAAATCATTTTAATAAATTAATAAGTAATTTATTAAGAGATAAATAAATTAACAATTAATTTATTATCTTTTATGTTAATATATATTCATCAATTTACTCTCACTAGAATTCTATTAATTCTAGAATGATTAAAATTATTTAGAATCATTATTTTCTTTAATTTTAATTTAGAATAATCTTTATTGTTCAATAGAAACAAATTCGAGTTTGAAAATTTTAATTTTATAAATTTAAATTTTGGTAATAGTATACACTAATCTAATTAATCATTGATGAAGTTGTGGCTCTGTAATATATTAATATCAATTACTACTAATTAGATAAAAATTATCAAAATATCCCTAATTAAAAATGGATTAGTGTGTCATCAAATATGAAAAATACAGTAAAAAATGATAAAAGAGGATTAAAATCCCTTAAAAAATTGAGTGAAAATGCATTCGGGAGATTAAAAAATAGTTTGCTGCAAAAAAATCAGCATGGGGCAGTAGTTGGGCTCGAGCGCAAAGGAGGCGTGGGGTGTGTATACCTTACGCAACTGCAACATCCAAACTCACAGACCCGTCCATTATTAGGCAGATAGGCATTTGACCTGCACGCGAGCATGCGACACCTGCCCCTTGCTACTTGCATGCTATTTTCTTCGTTTCTCTTGGATTTTCTCACTTTTTTACAAAATTATTTCAACTCTAACACATTCAGATGCATTCTTTAATATATTAAATACATTTAAACATGTCTATAATTATTTCAACTCAAATAAATCAATATTAACAATATAAATTATCAAAATAACTCATTATAGATATAATGCATTGTAATGTATTTTTTCACACAAAATCAATATGCTAAATGTGTCAAAACACATTCTTTTTATATTCAAACATATAAACATATATTAATCATCATTAATACATATAAGACATACTTATCAAATATGAATAATATGAATCAAATTCATCAAATTAGAAACTATATTGCCATCAATATAACAACATGGATTTATACTAACATAATCATCATATAACCAACCAAACAAGTCACAACCTAGACTCATATGAACATATAATCAATATCTAATTTAAAAGCTTACATCATAACTATAAATTAAGGCTCTGATACTATTTAAAAGTGAATTTTGTATGTCTAAATATAGAAGGATCATTTATGGCACAATAATGCATACTTTTAAAATTTTTAAGTAATTAAATAATTTAATTAACAAGAATAAAAAAATACCTTATAATGCTTTGATCAGAATCAAACAAGTCGTCTTTAACTTATCTCTAAGGGCATCTACACATCAGATTATTGATAATAGTTTTGATATAATAAATGAAGACTTATAACACTCTAATAACTTCACCAAGCTATTTTTAATTTTTTTATATTTAAAAAATTAATATTATAATATTAGAAAAAAGAGAAAATCATGAAAATAATTTTTTAATTTCTATTCTTCCTTTTTTCTCTTTCTTTTTCTTTGTTTCTTTTATGAAAAGTATTATGAAAAAAAAGATTACAAATGAAAGCTTAAAGCTCTCCTTTTTATAAAATAACTTCACTTTTCTTACAAGCCAACCAACTTAACTTCAAAAAAAAAAGAGAAGAAAAGAAAATAACTTTTTTAAACCCATTTCAAGATGATTCACATGTATACCAACATTTAGCTTTTAGAAATTTTTAATTTTAATTAATAAAATAAAAAAAAAATTCATGCACATTTGTTAAACAACTGGCCTTGAATTTTATAAAATAATTAATGTTCATTAATCTATATTAATAAATAATAATTAAATATTAATTAAATATATTAATTAATAAGAAAGAGAGAAATAATTTATATTTAAATATTATAATAAATTATAATATTAAACACAAATATCAAAATTTGACTAAATTAAACTTTAAATAATAATATATTCGATATATATATATATATATTAATTTTTTAATCAAATTAAAGAATTAATCTTAACCATAAATAATGAATAGATAAGTATTAAGAAAATATTGACAGTTGACAATATCATATAATGCCACTTGTCATTCAAGATTTTAATTAAATAATAATTATTTAATTAATAATAAATAAATATCTTTGTTTATTAAATTCTTGATATTTTAATATTTTTTTAAGTTTTTATATATCAATAAATTATATTTATAATATACTAAAAATTATCGAAACGTTTCTCAACCCTACAGGAGCTAGCACATAATTGTCGAGAAATTTATTCTTTATATTAATGAATTAAAAATACTATTCGATCAAAGTATTGGATCATATATACTTTTGTCATTACAAAAAAAAATTATTACCATCATCAATAACTATCAGTTAGTACGTGTGATTCTCTGGATTTACCGTAAGTTGGACATGAGAATATACAAATACTTTGGATCACTTTGATATAACACATTATAGCTGAAACTCTTAATGATCATAAGTAACCTCTAACAAGATATCATGACTCTTAGTTATAAAGAATTAAAGATTCTAAATAAACCCATATAGTCTTACGTCTATGTACTAAAGTTCCTTTACTATCAACTCTCAGTTGAGTGCAAGCTATAAAATCGTCAAACTCCTAACTCGATCATAGGATAAGGAACATGTATTATATACGAGATTCATTTATTTGTAAAACAAAATTTTGAATATTCATACTCTAACAAGAGATTTAATTCTTGTGTATGATATTCCTCTTTAGGATCTTAAGCTCAATTATCTAAGCCAAACGATTTTATCTTGATTATCACCTATTCTCATATAATAAGAACATGTTATTATCAAGCTTCTTTTATTAGGTATAGTTAACCTAATATGACATACACAAGTGAATAATATGTCTTAATATAGAGAGTAACCATGATACCTCAAGTCAAAAGACTAGTGGTACACTAATACGGTTGTGTAACGTATCATTAACTATAGATAATTACCTATGTAATTTATCGTATTTGATCACGTTTAATAATATTTTTAGAAATATAGTACCCTTGTTTATACTCTTTTGACATGAGATTCGACACGCAATAATTAGTACCGAATACTAATTATTGGCAGCAACAAAAATATTTCAGTCATACAATATCATCGTCCTTTATGACATCACCTTAATTGAAAATTTATTTTAATGTATTTAAATCATAGACTTTATACTCATATTTATAATTCATTATAAATAAAGTTTGACATATAATACATTACAGGATCTCATTTTGCATTAATAATCATATTTCAAAATAAAATAGCAACTGAATAAATGAAAAATAATATAAATAAAATATTATTTTATTAATTATAAATAAATTTACAACTAATTATTAATTAATAAGATATATATACAAAGTGGTGATATCCCTAAACTATATAATATAATTGATTTTAGGGTATATCTCCAACACACCCTTACTAAGGCTAGTTCCACGTTAGTAAAATTTGTTTTGATCCTGACCAAACTCTAAACTAAAACAAGAAAAGACAGCAAGAAGGGATTATTCATAAATCCAAGATTATTGTCAGACTATCACATCACAATTAAGTTTGTGTATTACACAAGATATTTTTTTAAGCAATCATTACGCTGGCCTATGCCACAGACAATGATTATGATGTAACTTTGTCCGACTCTAGCCCACATTTTTTTCGATTCATCATATCCTCGTTCTCTGATACTCGAGCATGTGAAGGCCTGGGAAGACTCGCCACCAATCACTATAAATATAATGCCCTACGCCATAAAAAAGAGAGAGATAGGGTAACCTCTGGCTTACTTCTCTCGCATCGATATTTATAAGATTACAGCAATTATCGACTCACCTATTTTGTGTTAGTATTTATTTTTGAAACACAAACTTTCTTTTCTTTTTTATACTCATTAAACACGTGTCTGACTTCAGTATCAGAGTTTATATACCTAAAAATTGACTTTACTTTTAACTCTTTTTTTCGTGCTTTTAGGCTGTTAGAATGCCGCATACACTATTAGTAAGACAATTTATAAACCAACTTAATTGAATGTACCAACACTCTATACGAACTCCAATCAAGAGACTACAGGCTCCCATCAAGAGACTACATGTACTCAAGAATGCTATAAATCTATTAGAATACACTACTAAATATGCTTGAAGAGGAAAGCATTTACCTTTGTATATATTGTTAAACTAACATCCATGCTTGCACCATCAAATTCAACTCTAAAATCATACTCTCCTAGGTATGTTGCTTAGCCTCTCAGCCATGTGAACAGTCCTCTCCTATCCATATATGCATAGACAAAATTACAAGAATTACATACAGAAGCAATTGTAGCTTGTGGTAACAAAGAGAAAAAAAGGGAACATATGAACTCCAAAAAATGATAGCTTGAATAATTGGCCGGTGACATCATCAATCCACTAAAAGGGGGTAAACACCTCAATCAGATAGTTCCCATGACTGATACGTGAGTGTAAGTGTAAAAAGCTTTGAGCCACTGCTATCATATAAATTCTCCTAATCAAATTCCATAATGCGCCTCCATGATGATGGACTCCGAAAGGAGGATGAGAATACCATGCGGAGAGTAACGTGTGGCTCCCAGGACACATTGCCAAAAGTAGATGCCAGGAAGACTTTAACAATTTACATAGATCCCCAGACAAGATCCGGACAATCAACTCACCATGGGAACTTCCCTTCAAAGCAGAACGTTCCTTCTCGCAAATACAAGAAGCTACAAGGACAGCCCCAGGTCTCGCAGCATTGTTTGCTTCCTTTACTAATGCGGATTGACTACGATCAACAAATAGTCACTTTTGTCGTGTAAAAATAATACTTGTATTTGGGCCTTGTTCTATTTACTAAAGGGCTTTATTTTTGTGTAAACTAAATGCACCCTTTATATTCCCAAAAGCACCTACTCCAATCATTAAATGGGGATCCACATGATGGAGAAGAGTGTGTCATAGGAACACAAATTAAGTGATTTTAGCATAGCTCCTCTTTTTTCCTTTTATTTTCTTTTCATGAATGCTCTCTGTCAGAATTTTTAGACAGATGCGATTTGTGTAGTACAGACGTACCTGCAAAGCTTGTGAGGTGCATTTGGCCACTATCTTAAGGATGGAAGTGTTTGAAGAAGTTATATTTACACTTCGTTTATAATTGTGATACTTTCATTATATTTTGAAAGTATAATAATTAAAGTGTTTAAAAATAATTATTTTTTAAAAGAAAAATATGTAGATTTTTATTACTTTTGACATCAAGTGATTTCATCTAACATTGCCTCTTTTGTCAAATTTCTAAACATTTATTGAACCACTTTTGAAATTTGTTTTTGATATCAAAATTTTTAATAAAAATATAGGAAAACGGTTGAATTGATACAACTTTTAAAGACATTTAAGGCATCATAAGAAGAGTAGCCCCCATGCCCCATCCAAACCATATATCAGTTGGGCCTAAATGAGCTGACTATATGTTAGATTCCTCCATACGTATCACAAATGTACACGACTGTGCTTTCGCATTTTCATCGTCAATGAATTAAAATAGTTGATGACAGAGTAGTAAAGAAATGATGAAGGCAAGGGCTTTACCCAACAGCCCATCAAGAGTCTGCAACCGACAAAAAATGCAAAAAATAAAAACAGCCACGATTCTCACATGGAAATGGCAGTTGAAAGTAGGCCAGTGTGCCTGGTCCACTTTAGTTGTAATTTAAACTTGTTGACTCTTTACGTAACAACATAATAGCAATTACAAGCTATAGGCCTTTAAAGAATCCTCAACGTGGTAAGATCATGTGCATTTGCTGGCTACCACATTAAAATTGATCCAATTGAACAAAATTTGACTTTTGGGTATTTCAGGATTTCACCCTGCAGCTGTTATGGCCCATGAGTTTATAATTTTTTTTAATCCTTCCATGCGGGAATTGGAACAAATCCTGATTAATTGTGTGAGTGGTCCTCGTTGGTTGGGTTAGTGGGTTAAAGCCTTGATGCATACATTTGTCTTACAGAGGCTCCGAGAAGCCTCCATTAACAAAATTGCATTTCGCCACCTTTTTCTGCCCACTTATCTGTTTGTCTCTCTTTGAATTCTAACTTTAGTGGGTGTATTTATATCCATAGGAGTAGTCTGATTAATTTTTTTTTTTTTCTTTCAAGAGACAAGCAAAACAGATTAGTTTATCAGGAAAGTAAAGGCCAAGAGGCCGAAATTTTGGGCAATGCATTGACCCAAACAATAATCATTGTCGTACTTACTTCTACCTGATGTGATAGAATTTGATTGATAGGTATATTATTATTTAATAAAATAAATAAAATTTTATAAGAATAACAAAAAAAAGTTTTGAGATGTGCAATAATAATAATATATTTTATTCTATTAATTTATATATAAAGTTTTGTAAAAGAATTATATTTTTAATATATTTAAGTTTATTTGCAACAACAGTCTTATAACTACTGTATTAATTTAATTAGAAAATAATTTTATCCTCATCAATATTATCACGATAATAATAAAGGATGTCTCTTTGGTGGGTTGATTTCTGTTGAATCCATCCGGACACCTTCGTGTTGGAGGTGGGCAGTGGCTGCCAGTGCCCTCAAGCACACACACTCATGCTACCGCGACCGGTGCAATAAAATGTAAAATACTTTTTCTTTTCATTTTTTTTTTAATTGTTGTCGTTATAATTTTTAAATCTTTTTATTATAATTTTTATTAAAAATTATAATAAAAAATAAAGATTAATAATTTAAAAAATAAGAATTATATTATGATTAAAAAAATTAAAAAATAGAATAAATAATTGAAAACGATGATGATCTTGTTCCGTTTTTGACCCCTTTGGCTGTGGATTAGACTAAATGGTTAATTGCTTTCATTGAGTGTTTAAAAAATAACACGATGATAAATTGATTAGTTAGACTGCTGGAGTAAGTTACAAGCGACAGACGGTGCAGACACTTTTATAAAGTAAGTGTGTGTGTGTGTGTGTGTGTGTGTTGGGTTTATTAATTTTTTTATTTACTGTCAGACAATAATTAAAATAAAAAAAGTCAATTAAATTATTCTTTAAATAAATTATTAAAATAGTAAATTAAAATCTTCCATCACCTGAAGATCCTTGTGTTCGCATTTGCGGTTAAATTATTAAGGTATCGTTTGGTTACCTTGAAAGGAAGGGAAACCACAAACCTAATCGCTCTTTCTCCTGCAATTAATAGGAGTCGATAGGCAATCGATAGGCAAATGAAAAGTCGTAAAAACAATTTTATTTTCAACTACCCAATTAAGCCTGTAATCTTATGTCCTTGTCTTAAAGGCTGTTGAGGCTGGCCTAACTTTCTCAATTCATTTGATTTTTATTATGTTCATGATCATGAAAGCCAACGATACGAATCCATCCAAATTTCCGAGTCATCTGAAAATTATAGTCGACTTGAAATTTTGTTGTTTTTCAGCGAAAACACACACACATAATTAGACTTTTGAAAGCATAAACCTCTCCGCATGCTTGCATGCGTCTCCCCTCTCACAAAATGTTACAACACAGAGCTTATATTTTATACTCTTTCATGCTTGCATCCAAATTTCCATGCCGTTGTTTGGCCTCTTAATTAGGTCACAAACTTTTAATCCAATCGGGTAACGAGCAGCTAACCATATGCGTCAATGATAATGCATCATTAATTAATTCATTTGCGTGGGTCACTCTTTTCAAATGACCAAGCAAATATTATGATGTAAACATCCTCACTGTAAAATAATCCGAAATGAATCAAAGTACTGTTCTAATATAAAAAATTAAAAAAAAAACAAACACGTGGTCCGAATTGCACAGCCAGGAATTTCCAAGTCGAGTGACGAATGACTATTGACGACCGTCCCCCGGCCACCGCCCAAGACCACCAACTTTACAAAAGGGTGACACCGTGTCATATTGGACACACAATGAAGATTCCCTGTATCTAAATTACGAAAAACACCCTAGCGTTTTTAAGAACTTACGCTGTAGAGTTATGGAATTTTTTTAAGACACTGCTAAAATTATTATTAAGGTTCTAATATAATTTTAAAAAACCTTTTTGTTAAGATAATTACACAACAAAAATTGTACTGAACAACTAAAAAACCGTATTTATCATATACATAAATAAATTTGACTACTACAAAATATACTAAAAAAATTATATTTGAAAAGTAATATTAAATTAATCTAATTATATTTCTTAAATTATACTTTACTATTTCTTTTTTATTAAAGTTTGACTTATAAAATTATTAGTCGCACAAAATCGTTCTTTGAGATAATACTATTACTATTATTAATATTACGCCTACCCTTATAACTGTCACATGTAAGAAGTATTGAATGTCAAATAAAAAGAACGAGTTAAGTAGCATTAAACATTGGCCAAATGAAACTAGCAGCTACACATAACTTACTAAAAGTTCGCTAAGCTAATAGAACAAAGAATCATCATTTGCATAAGGGTGATATTCTTCAGAAAATGTGAGAAAATCATCTATCCGTCCAGAAAATACATAACGAGAACTTGCCGAAAGAAACGGCAAAATCTACTCTTGAGGGACCTTTTCTTCATTATAGCCATTAGCCAACGGTTACTATACAGATTTTCGGGCTGCAAAATCTGCATTTTCAGAGGATAATTAATTGTGCGCCGACAGATTTGGCAACATCAAAGATTCAAAACAGATGGCTCAAAATCATCTCATTAAGTGGGGTTTAAGGCTTATGTTTTAGATTGGAGGTTGCACAAGATAAATGTGATCGATGGTAGATTTTTTTTTTAATATTATTCTGCCATAAATTCGGTTATTTTGAATTTTTGCTGTAAACTCTTGCTACTTTACTATATTGGTTTAATGTAATTTCCAAATTGTCCCACATTGATATTCAAGGTCGTTATTTTAATTGTGTTAATTATCCTTCTCTATTAAGTTAATCCAATTATCTTAAGATTTTCGGTCATAACCAGATTCGATTAGATCATTAGAACAATTTAACACACGCAGAAAGCAGCTTAATACCAAACAGTCAAACTTCTAAAAACACGGACACCAAATAAAAGCATTTTTGAAATACGAGACAAAAGGGACAAACTAGTCATTTCAATCCACTTACCATATTAATTTTTTATTTTCAATTTTACAAAAAAAAAAAGGCTTCTCAAATAATAAATTAATAAAATGCAGTAATTGGCAATGACGTTTGGCTCTTGGTCCACTGCCCGAAGTTTTTCTTTTTCCCTATTTGACAGTTTTCTCAGAGCACAGTATCAAAGACAGCATAAAAAGAAAGCAAAAACTGAGATAAAGAGAGAAACAGAGAGAGATCTAACGGACATGGGGTGAGAGAAAAGCAAAAGCAGCTGAAGCTGTTTTGTGAAAGCTGCAAACCAACACCATTAACATCTGTTTTTGATTTTTTATGGTAATTTGTTGATTCTAAACGTTCGTATGGTAAACTTGTTGGTTCTAAACTTTCTTACTGTTCCTGTTTTTGATTAAAAATCCGTGGACATGAAAAACGGTATCACGTAACTATGCATTATATGTCCTTGACTGGTTGATCCTCTTTTGAATTTCTTCCCTTTTAAAATTTGAGTTATTAATTTTGAATTTATGGTTTCAACTGTACAATTGAAGTTGTCCTTCTTTTTTTTTTTTTCCTTTGGATCCATTTATTGTTGATCAGATAGTTGATTATATGAAATTGTTGTCTACTGTTGAAAAATCAGAAGTGCGAATCCGTAATTCAGTAAAGCATGACTATTTTTGCTTTTGATTGGTCTTTCATTTTTTTCTTTAAAATTTCCGTTGTTTTGATTTTGCGTTTTGATCGGGTATTTTTTACAGATTTTAAGAGTAGACGCTGGTTTTATACTGCACATAATAATTTGAGTTGCATATCTTGATCAGGTAATTGACTGATTTCTCTATTCTGTTCTACAAAACCTGATCTCATTATCATTAAGTAGTTTTGATCACCTGGCAACTGAATTATCGTGTTGTGTTCGGCAATATTGGTGACTAGGTTCAAGGAGCGAGAGGAGTGAGAGACACGAAGCTTTATGTCATCTTTCAGTGCTGAATTAGCTGGTTCATATCATACATATTAGCTCCGGTTGGATCTATTGTTTATTACCTGAATTTTGCTGCTGTTTCGTGGACAAACTTTCTATTTGATTAGAGTTAGAGTTGGTTGGAACCATGGCATCCGTAGCTCAATCGGATTCTAGACGCATGTATTCTTGGTGGTGGGACAGCCATATTAGCCCAAAAAATTCCAAATGGCTTCAAGATAACCTTACAGGTATTGCTTTGTTTCTTCCAGATTTAATTTTATTCTGAGATGGATGCCTGCTTCCGATTCCTATATGAGGAAATTATTGATAACCCCATTGCATCTCCAAGTGAACATTAGATAGCATTTGGTCGTTGGGAATAAGTCACTTACAATGACATTAATTTGCTTAATCCCTCAAATATACTTGCATAAATTCAGTCCAACTTCTTTCTTTCAGTTGGTATCTTAATTTAATTATGAATGTGTCCATTCAGGAAAGGGTCACTTGACATTGTTGCTTAAAAAGCAAAGAGACAAGTTAAGCAAACTCTACAAAGATGGATACTGTAAAAACAGTTAAACCTCTTTACAAAATCATAATATAAAAGCTAAAAAATTGAAAACGTGTATGGGTTTTAGAAATGGCAACAAGAATTGATTTACTTCTGGCCAAAAAGCTAAATATCTAATTGTCTTTCATGGCAATGTTTTGTATGTTTCCATATGCAACAGAAATTACCACGTAATTCTAAGAAATAAATGAACTCCCAATTTTCATCATAATAAATAGGTGGTTCGTGAATTCTAATCTTATATCTTCTTTGGGTTTGTTGATTTCATTGATAATAAAGAGATGGTGATTAATTTGTATTATGAATTCTTACCCCTCTTCTTTTTGGTTAGGGGTGGGGGAATGAATGGAAGCATCTTGATTTGAAAATTGAATTGTCATATGCTCAAAAATGTCTGGTTCAGTTGATCTCTTAAAATTCCTGGACAAGCTGTCACCAGTCAGGGAACTGTCTATGTATTGAAATTGAATAATTTGTTGTAACAAGTCACTACATCACATGAGGGAAGAAGATATAACCTGCAGACTTAATTATTATAATTGATAAATTGATAGTTATTACTTTTCAAGGGCTGTGAATTAATAGAACTCAAGAGTTGGTCATCTTTATCATACCATACTTTTGGAAATTAAATTTGTTATGAATATCTTCTTCTTCTTCTGCCTTCTTTTTTCTTAACTTTTTTAATTGCTGAAACGTATATTCACAGTATCTTCATAATTTCACCTCTCTTTGGTTGTGTTTGGTGACCTTTGCTTTTTCACTTTGTCAATCTATAATCAACGATCGTGATTTGCTATTAACATTATTGTTCTGCTGGGACAGACATGGATGCCAAAGTCAAACAAATGATCAAGCTTATTGAAGAAGATGCTGATTCCT
>JAWDEX010173059.1:0-12607 GCA_035221805.1 Trichilia hirta | reverse complement strand
AGTCACTAGGGTTTTAAGAGGGTAGTATTTCAAGGAAAGTGTTTGGCTAGCGAGTTAGTGGATTCCACACGAGAGATAGCATTTCCCTGTACTTGTGCCTAATCAGCTGATCTTAAAATAAAACTGGTCGGAGGATAAGACTATTTGAGGTTTTGTATGCTTCATTTCTGGGACAACAACATTTTAGTCCTTCGGTTTTGGTGAAACTACCAATTAAAATATAGTTTTTAAATTTGAACAGATTAGTCTCTCTCTTGTTGTTATTTTAATTTTAGTTGTCTCTAAGGGAACTAACTTATTACAAATAATCAATTCTATTAATGATTTTAATATTCTATCTTTTACTATGTTACAATATTACATGCTACTAATATATAATTGATAATCTAGCAATATTACAAGCTTCTAAAAGGTTTGGTTTTCTTGTCAAATCCATGTCTGTAAAATATGTTCTCTTCATTGTGATTATGAATATGTTATTCACTATAATATTCTAATTTTTGAGCATATCAACTGTTTTACATTCCTAATGTGTATTCCAGAAAGCAAGTGTTTATACTGGGTGATTAACTACACAGAGTTTAGCCGCCTAATCTGTCCGAAAGTGATGTGCCCATAACTTTTGTAAAGTATGTCTAGAGGTTGCATTTGCTGGTCAAAGTTTTATCAGATAGAGGACATGGGAAAATGGACTAACATTCCGACCACAAAAGATTATAATGAAAAGTCTATCCCGCTCAAATGACTTTCTTTCAAGTCCACAAGTGCAGCAACTTGATCAATTTCCTGATTCTGAACTTAATCATTTTCATTTATGATAAAGCATTCTGGAATCTGAACTTAGTGCACGTTGAAGAAAAATATAAAATATAATATATCAGTATGAAGTTGATCTTTTAAGTGTTCTTTACAGATTTCTTTCTAATTTTTATTTATCTTATTTTCTGATGGATCGATCAGTGTGTGTGAAAGAAATCGTGTGTGGTTGAAGTACTTTTCTGTAAATTGGCAGGGTTGTATATGTTGCACCTCCAGAATAAGAAATATGTATTACTTTTTGAACTGTAACGAGCATAGAGTCTAAAATGTGAAGTGTGTATTGGTGGGATTTTGGATTTTTTGAGAAGGTGTAAATAGTTGAGACTTTTATTGGAGTTTAATTTGAAGCAAACATATAAAATTTGATTTTGTCATATATTTGATATATTGTGTTACTTGGCGCATTTCTACTTAATAAACTTAAATTACAATTCATTTTTAACATGCCAAAATAGCATTTAGAACATCTTAAGTGCTCTGCATATGTACGGCTCTACATAAATGTATCGTAATAACAACTCCTCGGGCTAAAAAGGCAAAAACAAAAAATTTTGAGTCTGGCTCACAGGGATGCTCAACTTTTTCCTGAAAGGAGTAACGCTATTTGCAGGGGTAGTGTTTTTCCTTCTTGGCTCTCATCCCTCGCTAGTTAAGATTCCAACTGTTTTTGTTTCTCAAGTTTCTGGACCAAACCCTTCTTTTTCTCTTCTGAAAGAGCATTGAATATGAAGATTGATTTGTCACCAATGTCATCCTCGAAAATAAACAAGAATAATGTCAACATTTCACGGTCCTTTTATTCATTGAAAACCAACCAGCCGAAAGATTCACAGCATCAAAATTCGAGATCAATTAATAATGTACCTTGATGGGTTGAGTAAACTTCCTTCTAGCAAATATCACAAAGAGCACCATCCATGATCCAAGAAGAGTAAGTTTTACACCATCATCCATGAAACCGGTTTGCAGATTTTAAGTAAAACCTCATCAAGGTATACAAAAGATAGAATTTAAAAGCTAAGACCAGTCACTACACGTAAGTTTTTGACACCCTGAAAGGAAAAGCTAAGACCAGTCACTACACGTAAGTTTTTGACACCCTGAAAGGAAATATGAGGATCACATTAAGTTTGAATACGAGGAAACCTATTGAAAAGATTATTCGAATCGTACGCCTCTATGTTGATATGCAGAATTTAAAGTAGTTCAATAAATTTAAAGTAGTTTACAAGTTCCTTAGTAAACTGGCTTTTGCTCGCAGTAACGGGTTAGAATTTGTGAAGATTAAGAAGAGAACTGTCCGAGTTGAAGAAGAGTACCAGGTGACCAAGAAGAACCGAAAGGTCTAATACAAGTAAGAATACCAGCTTCCAACTTTCCATAGCAGTGACCTGCTATGAAGATGTAAGATTCAGTTAGTAAATTATAACTTCTTGAACTGCCAGCTTTAAAATAACAAGCAGACTAATGAATGCATCATGCAATAATAATAAATCTGTTACACTGAGTATAAACAGTAGCTGTGATAATATTCTGAGTTCCTGGTAGATGATTACCCAATGACATAACATCTCAGCTTTTCAAAATAGAACAATGCATATCTAATTACCAACCAAATCTTATCTAATATAGAATTCTTTCATGAATGAACTTATTTGCAATAAGAGACACCTAAAACTTACAATCTCTACCATACTAAGTTTTTCAAAATTAAACAAAAGTATATTTTCCCTGGATAAGGGGAAGAGGATGATAATAAACCTATTTGAGGAGGCTTAGTCTAGTCTGAGTTTTCACTAGATAATAGTGAGTTCATTTTTGC
Source organism: Trichilia hirta (assembly GCA_035221805.1). NCBI lineage: Eukaryota > Viridiplantae > Streptophyta > Magnoliopsida > Sapindales > Meliaceae > Trichilia > Trichilia hirta. Next base: position 9,966 of record JAWDEX010173059.1, on the reverse strand, counting down.
TTCTCTTCGATGATTGACTCACCGAACTCTTTTTTTGACACAATAATCGAAAGTAAAACAAAATTTAACCAATAAAAAGCAGTTGGAGTTCTTTCCCGCCATTCTAGCAAAAGGAGAATGCAAGTACATGAAACTCAAGTGAAATTGTCTACTGATCACCCGCTTACTTTTGTTTTCAATGCATAATCCTAACATGGAAAACTTTAGTTTATCAAGCCCTCATTAAATATTAATCACTCCAGTGTAAAATTTTTCATTAATAAATAAAATTATCATAATTATGATACTACAGGATTCAGTAAACAAATATTATGCTACCTTCTTTGAAGACAGGTCCAGTAGAGCGGCAAAGAGAGGACCAACAAACCAGACAGCTTTTAGGCTATCAATAAATAGTGTACTAAATTCTCGCCCGCGGGACGAGCAAGGGCTGCGTATGTGGCTAAAGATCCAACAACACCAAGGATCCACAATGCTTGAATGGTTGGCTTAATCTCAGTCAAATGGATGTGAATTAGAATTAATGATAACCCCTAACCCACTAGCGTCCAGTATGTAAAACAAGTCTAGATTGTGCTTGATTATTTCACTCAAGAAAGAGTCGGTGGGTAAGAAAGCAGCTGATGCTGCAGCTACAAACGAGGCAGCAGCAGTTACTAACCCTGACCGGTACAGAATCACCTGGCACAACAATCAAAGTAGGACTCAAAACAGTCAGGAAACAAACACAAGTATGTCATGCATACTAATTTCCAAATTCAATTATCACTGATTTTTCTATTATACTAGAATTCAACATCAAAGTAAAAACAATTAACCATTAAACTGGTAACTTGGAGATGTATGACAGGTCCAATGTTAGAATAGGTATGGTACCGTGGTATTCATTTCAACTCCGGAAGCAAAATATGTGGCCATTGGCTGCAAAGTAGGTTGCTTCTGGCCTAACTCGATCAAATTAGTAACGTCATTCATCTCGAATAAAACTACAATACTATAGCTGTAACGTTATAATAAACCAAATTCTCTGTTGTATATTTCAAGTTCCGGGTTACATTTCGAGAGTTCCTTAAAATATAACGCAAGTTCAAAAATCTAACGAGAGAAGACTTGTGTTGAAAGATTTGGAAAATACACCAGAAATCTTTGAACCAAAACACATTATTATCTGGCTTCCTGGGTTTGCTTGGTCTAATAACGCATTCAATTATTTAATGTATTTTGACCAAGAGGGGTAAAAATCGTTTTTGAGGATTTAATTTTAACTCAAACGATAACAATGAAAATTGGAGGAGCTGAAGATAAAGGGCAGAAATTGTTTTCTTTCATTACATTTTCCACACGTTTTATATTTTATTTCAATATAAAATTAATTTTTGTCACTTGGTTGACAAATATAATATAAACTCTTATTTTTTAAAAGAATTAATTATTTAATGTAACAATTAGGAAACATCAAAAAACATATATTTTTTAAAAGAAACTCATCACTGTATTTAAGAACTCAAAATAGAGAAAGAAAAGAAAAAGAAATTTGTTGTTGCTCTTATTATTATCGTGGGATACGTTTTCAATTTAATGAAACAAAAATTAATTTTATATTATGACTATGCATTATAGGGTAGACATTTTAAAATCCATCCAAATAAGCATAATTTGCGGTTTGAATTGATTTAAAAATTTCTTTAATTGATTTATAAATTGATAATGGAAATTATCTTCAGTTCCTAAAATAATGGGAAAAAAAAAAAAAATCTTAAATCTTACCTGTATTGTGCACATTAAGTTATTGCCAATTAACTGTCATCTCTAACAATACATTCAGCTAAACAGTTGAGCTAAAATTTGTTGATTAGCGGCCACCTTGATATGTCAAATGCAAGTAGGTTTTGATGAAATAATAATAATAATAATAATTGTTAATGATAACTCATTACTATTAGCATTATTCATAAAATAAAATTCAAAATTTAAAATTTAAAATATGATAAATATGTAAATATATCTTTTAACATGTTTATATCATAGATAAATTGATCTCGTATATAAATTGACACAAAATTAATAATTATTTGTACGGCGAATTCGAAAATTTAAAATCTTGAATGTTAATACGACATAGAAATATAATATAAAGGCAATACCATTATTTATCACTAACAATTTTGTGTCAACTAAAACAAACTAATTTTATTTATAGCTAATACAAATTTATAGACTTTGTTAGAAGCTTTTAATTCGCTATTCAAACAAAAGCAGAGATCAAAGAAGATTCAAGAACTAACAACTAAATAATGATTGTGTTATTATCTTAGCATGAAGTAACGATCCTCGAACATTTTAAGCGGTGGCTTAGCCATTGTAGAAATTATTTTTAAATTGTATATATGAATTAAAAAAATAATAGAAAAAAGACTTTTAAACTCTTAAAATTGGATTGAAATGATAATTTCATCCTATTAAATCAAAAAATATTTATTTTTATCCTTATTTGTAGATTTTTTATGTAACTAATTTTGTTTTAATCAATATTGTCCTATTTTTAAATTTTGTGATCTATGCGGTATTAGAATTAATTTTTACAGTAAAATATTAAAAAATATATAAAATAAAAAAGATATTGATGAATAAAGATAAAAATGAATATTTTTTAATTTAATAGAAAAATATTTTTTAACTAAATTTTAAGTCTTAATATCGGAACATTTGGCTGGTGGTTGGATTTACTGCTATATACCATGGACAAATATTTTAAATTCGGAATTAACTCCTATTAAAGTTGGGATGGCCGAGTTGGTCTAAGGCACCAGATTAAGGTTCTTGTTCGAAAGGCCGTGGGTTCAAATCCCACTCTCAACAAGGTTCAATCTTTCACGAGCAACCTGTTTCAATTTTAAAAAATTTATTGGGCCGTCCAACTGGGGTCTAAGGCAGTAACTCTCTTAATTAGTTGCTGTTCTAAATTACTAATGGGCAAAACTTATTTTGTTTGGCCTACCGGTTGGTTATCCTCAATACGAAAATTCGATTTAATTGCCTTGCGGAACAATATGAACCTACCTTTTTCCCTAAGAAAAGAAGAAGGAACCTTTGTCCATATACAAGGTAATTATGATTGGCAGTAATATCTTTGGGAAAAATAGTTTCTTAAATTAAAAAGGGCATCACTATTTGTTTGTTGATTATAATTGGTAGTTATTAACTCGTAGAATTCTAAAAAAAATCTTAACTCAAAGACTTTGATCTTGGCGAAGGAGAAAGAACATGTTAAAATTATAGTATAAAGGGCTAAAAATAAAAATCATAAAAAAATAAGTAAAATCTATAATGTCATTATAACCAATCCAAGCTAAGTTACTCGCTATCAAAAGAATTGGACTAATTTTTGTTGCATCTTGATCTTTTTTTTTTTTTTTCCCTTATAATATCAGAGATTCGTATGTTCTATTGGTTGGCTAATGTTTTTTTTTTAATTTTTTTATTTCATAAAGTTGGAAAGGAAAAAACATAGTCCCACCTATACGTATAAAATGAAATGTTGAATCATTTCCTTTTCTCAAAAAAATTATTGAATATGTGCCAACACAATTTTGTTATATATCCATAAAAGGTTAATCCTCAAAATCAAATCTAGAAAAAGAAAAGAATCGTGAAAACCAAAAGGAATGTCTGGTTATTATTGATATTGTTTTGTTTTGTTAGGTTGTGATTGTCACGATCTAATTATTTATGGGGTACGTAGGGTCAACCGATATATGCATGCATGTGTGTGTGAATATATATATATATATAATTTTTAAACTGTGAAAAATCTGATAAAAACTAAAAATTAGATAATAAAAACTGAAAGAATGTATGGAGCGGATAGAGTAGTAGTGTCCCATGAGCGTTTGTGTTTTAGCATGGCCAAGCAATGATTTGAGTGTCCTGGATAGGATTTAGAAAGCGGCATGTGTGATGTTCTCCATCGTAAAAAATGAAAGTCATTATAAATATATATCTCGAATTATCTGTAAAGCAAGATTAGAAAGGACGTAGGCCAAGCTTCATGCCCTCAATCTGCATGCGCAGCAACAAAACACAAAAAGACTTCTCTTTCCTTTCTGTTCCTTCATTTTATTAAATTATATATACATATACGAAGGTAAATTTCATAAATAAAAGAACAACCAAGCAGAACGAAGCCAAGAAAAAATGGTTAGGAGAAGCTATTTAATTATTAATAAAATTAGAGAGTTATAAAGTTAATTTATTAGGAATGCATAGTAATTTATTTGGATTTAATATTATAATTTTATATTAAAAAAAAAAAAATTTTCGGGAGCTTGGGTTCCATCTTGTTACCAGAGGGCCCAATAAGATTTTCAAAGCGTCATCCATCATCATGGTGTACTTGGTTTTTGAGTATTATTATGATGATGATTCCTAAGAATGACCTACTTTGGCCGAAAATTTTGACAAATGGAGATGCCAAAAGGATTCGAAAATCAAATCAAAATCCACCAGGAATTTGAAGCTATATATCATCACCACCCAGAATTTTTTCTTTTTCAATCCCTTGGTCAATAATTGGACACATTTCGATTGACTTCGGTAAGTTAGATCAATAATGTTAGTTCAATTGTAATATCGTACTGAAACATAATTTCAATGAATCCATTTTATTATCGAACTATCTAAATTAATAGTACGTCTGAATAAGTTAGATTATGGTATAATTTAATTAGATCTAGATATGTTTGCTCACGTAAATTTGTATTATTGCATAATACGAGTTCTATTAGGACTACAAAATTGTATTGTATTTATAGCTCGAACAGTATCAACTCGGCATAGATTAGAAAGTGCCAACGTTGCGTTGTGTTGCGCTGAGTTTTGTCACCATCATCGCGGTTGTCATCGACTCTTTCTTCTGCATGGGGTATTGATGAACCCAAACAATCAGGTCAGATTTCACGCCGATGACGTACGAAAGTTAATTACAGATATACAGAAGCTTCGGATCAGTACAAACATCTCTTTTTGCTTAATTATATGGGATTTTCTGCACGATTTTATGCCGAAATCACTTTTCTTTTTCCCTCTCTTTGTTAAAAAGTGTTTGGACGATTTCATGCATTGAGTGGGAAAATGCCTGAATCAATACTGCTTCTCCAGCACGCGTGTTGGATTAAAGGCTATAAAGATCCCACCACCGCAAAAAATCAATAAACTTGGAGTGTGTGCGTGGATGTATATAAAATCAAAGAATATAAGAGCTTTTTTTTTTTTCTTTTTATTCAAATTCTACCTTCCATAATATTGAGTTAATTACTTGCAAAACCAAATCTCACCCGAATATCTATTCAAAATGAGAGAAGAGTCTGTGTACTCCTAATGTTGATAAAATCGACTCTTACATGCACATTTAGAATTGAATTTTTAAACTTAAAAGTTGAGATGGAAAGGTTTTCAGACTAAGGTAGTGCTTGTTTTTTTATTTGAATATTTGAAAATCTTAAATTCGGTGATTTTTTTCATCTGCAATTTGAATACAAAAATTAAGTTATTTATATTTTCAAATAAAAAACTGCTTAAAATCGATACTTTTACTTTTGTATTCTTATAATTTTAAAATTAGTAATTAATAAATAATAAAATTTAAATTTTATTAAATTTATTTATATTATATAAAAGCAAATATGAATATTTTTAATTTGAAAGGTGTTTTGAAAAACTTAAAATTAAGTAAATTAAGTAAAATAATAAAAAATATTTAATTTACTTTTTTTTAAGATGGGTATGTTTGTAAATATATTAATTACGCAATTATATTTTTATGAACATATTTATTACATTTTCACACTTTTACATTCAGTAAAATAAACTTTTTAAGTAAAACATATCCTAAAAAGTCTATCAAATTAAAAAAAAAAAAAAAAACTTAGTTACTTAAAATAGACAAATTTTGATAATTAAGTATTAAAACGAAAAAAAAAAGACACTAAGTACTCATTTAGGATTGTTCCAAAAATGCAATTTTTTATTTATAATTTTATACCAAATTTATGTTTAATTAAAAAAATAATCTTGATATTTCATAATTAGTGAGTTCCATAAATAACATTTAGAAGTAAATGATTTGTATTTTATAGTTTAATAACTCTCAATCATAACTCAACTGTATCCTTATTTCTTTAATCTCTAGTACAAAAGTATCAAAATTTTCATCGAGTTAAGTTATATGTTATCTAAATTGGGTAAAATAACTCATTATGAATTTCCTTAATTCAACATTTACATGTAGAGCAGAATGGCTTTGGCCATGCATTCCAAACCATGAATATGATGCCCACCGATTGCGGTCTACATTCTTAGGATTCTTACTTGATTTGTTTAAATTAATTTTACTAACATGACAATGCCTGTCCAAAGTAGTTTCATAAAATCAGTGACAACGTTAATGATAAACCATGATTGGAAATTTACGATTGATAGGAAATAAAAAAGGAAAATTAGTTGATTCACATTCTTGTCTTATTAAGCAAGAGTGATGTCATGAAATCTTTTTCAATATCAAATCAAATAAACACGAAGGGGGCAACATTACAATTGTGTCAATTATAAAATATAAAATGAAATGATTTTATGGATGAAACTCTAACTTGATTGATTGAAACGTGACTCGGAGTGGCTTCAAGATTACCATTAAATATTCGTTATCCTTATGTCAGTTATTAATATGATGACACCTTTGATTGATATGGGAATGGACCCATGATTTTTATGACATATTGATGAACCCATAGCCATATACCAGTTGAGTAAGGAGTAAATTGCTTTCAACTTCCGCAAACATAACGGATTCACTGCCCATCTCTATACTAATTCTATTTCCAACCTTTTTCACTCATTTTAGTCTTGTTCAGTATCTCCGGAAATAAAGATATTAAATAAATAAAAATATGTATGGAAAAAGTATTAGTCATATAATCCAAGTATCTGTGTAAAAAAGTTCGAATCAAGAAAAATCATAATTAGTAAGAATAATAAGATAAATATTCAATCACAATGGAAGGCCTATCTCACTTCTCAATAGACGTTGTTGCTTCCCTTGCTAAAGAATTGATAGTAAGTTCATCGTTAATGATTTGATTCAGTAAGGACCAGAAAATTATGCAGCATGATTTCTTCTTCTTTGTTGGGCAAAAGACCACTTGCCTTCTGAGTACCAATTTGGTCTCCTTTGCGGTGACCTTACCTTCCTTGGATTATGTCATTATTTGTAACCGAAAGAATGAACATTCCAATTTTCTATATCTAAGAAATGTGTATTATTTAGCATCCATTTAAAAGATAGAATACAATGGATATGCAATAAATTATTATCTATTGCTAAAGGGTAAAAAAATATGAATGGATGCATAAATATTATTTTCTACTATTATTCTCGTTTGTTATTAGACAATATTAATATGATATTTTTCTTACAATACAGCTTATCTGCTCATCCATCTATCTCTATTTTGCTAAATTTCATGTGGATGCTTTTTAAACCATGGGTATAACAAATTGAATTATCTTTTATGAATACATATTAGTCGTGTAAAAAGATGGCCAATATATTATATAATATATGTATAAGTTTCAAGATCAAACAACCTTCCATAACAAACAAGCAACCAAGAATAAGCTTCTCCAATTAAACAAATCAGAAGAAATTAATCCATAAACCAGAAAGAAACTAGTCTGCAATTAGTTTCTGTAAACGCAGAAAACCAAAAATTATCTCCAAGCTTGCAAAACCGGAAGTTCCAAGAACAGAAATGAATGCTAATAATAATCTTGAAGAAAATAGTAGAGAGAGTTCAGAGATAATTGCCTTTTATTAATCCTGTGAGTCTCATAGATTGGAATTACAATCTGTTTCTTTTTCAGATAAACGCCCAGGGCCGTCACAATTAAAACGAAAACAAAACCCCTTAAAAACCCCAAAATACCCTTGGACACTTTAACTGAACAAAGAGGCTTCTAAAGGATACAATCACATGTATCTCTGACTACAGTGCACCTTATATGCCTCACAATTCTGGTGAATCATTCTCAACGGGGAAATATTTGAGGTTTGTAAGTGTAGGTGTGTGCTCCTATTAAATGATTTTGTAAAAGGGGTTTGAGTGAGTTTTGGTGGGTAAAACTCAAAACTCAAAAGTTAATTTAAGAGGGTAGGACGTCCATTTCAAATATAAGAAGAGAAATAAACTGGTGTGCCGGTCACGTGATATAAATGTTAACACTTTTTTCAAAGGATTGAGAGGGGTCATTACCACTGTAGAATATAATAGGATTCAAATTATGAGTGACTATTTGAATAATTATATTGTATTTGTATTATGTTAATAAATTTATAATATTTTTTAAATTAATTTAAATTTAATTTATTTATTAATTATAATATGAATTTTTAATTCGAATATGATTTATTTATTAATCGTATTATTTATTTATTATTCGTATTATTACATAGTTATTTATTTATTCAATAAGTGATGTAATACAATACAATTAGATAATTAATTTAATTCAATTCATTTAACTTATTTAATTAATTAATATAAATTTTAATCTAATTAATTAACTATTTATTTAAAAATAAATTAAATATTTAAAATATTAATAAATAAAATTATAATATAAAATAATTCTTCATTTAGTCACAATTATTTATTTAAATATAATTATTTATTTAATTAATTGTATCTTAATTATTTTATAAATAAATTCAAAAGATCAAATTTAAATTTGATATAATTATTAATTGCATGACACAAATACGATTTGATTATTTTTATATTAAAATTTTTAAATTTAAATTCATTTAATTATATCGAATTTACGTCGAAAATTTATGTTATGACTCAAATTGCCCCCTCTAATCCAAACACCTTAAATATTGTCTCTGAAAATAACATAAAAGAAAAACAGAAGAAGACAATCTAACTTAATCTCAATCTAAAAACTAACAAGTTAATTATAAAGGTTGCTTAATTCATATAAAAAAAATGTAACTGCATGTACAATAGTGATATAAAATGAGTGTCAACAGATTGCAATTAATTTTCATGAGTAATAGTATTTCATAAAAGGTTTGAAATTATTATATAATTTAACACGTATTTAATTAAATGATAATGAAAAGAGATTTTTAACCCAACAAACTTGAGAGAATATTTATGCTATATATGCAGACAATCAATCAATATCATTTGAATAGTATTAAAATGTTGTTCCCAACACTTCAATTAATATCCGCGAATCGTGATATATAATTTAAGAAGCGGTGGAAATTAAATCAAACAAAGGGACAAATGAAAATTAAAATTTGAATGATAAGAATAAGATATCTACAATGTTGTAAAAAGACAAATGTTATTATGTCTGAGAGTTTTGCATGTGGCGCATCCTCATGAATCATGATGGTATTTTCTCTTTTAAAATGATATATGTTGGACGTACACAAAAGCACAACTTGCTTCTCGAAAGTGCTCAATTACAACTGGGTGGAATGATGCCACTCGGTATACAATTCTCAACAGGAATTTGAAGTAGATATTTCCATTAAATAATGGACTAAAGATCAATGGACCATTCAATTTTGAATAGGTAAATATTAGTGATGACAACATAAATTATTAAATAAAAGTTTATTTATATGAAATAAATTGAGACGATAATATCATATTATTATCTCTCACACACGCACGTACGCACATATATGAATTACCTTTTTTTTTTTTTTTTAACTTATTTAAAGATATAAAATTTGTGATAAGAATATAATTTGTGTGGATGAGTTAAAATAGAAGTGTGAATATGTAATCCTCTTAATAATATCTAATTTGCATGTGCTTTTAAGAGAACAATCTAATTAATTAATTTACCCTCTTCATATAAAAATAATATATATATATATATATATATGTGTGT
>JAWDEX010173048.1:0-15574 GCA_035221805.1 Trichilia hirta | reverse complement strand
ATCAGAAAGTAAAATATATTATTGATGATCATATAATTACTCTAAATAAAGAAGAGACTTATGTACTAGAAAATAGTATATTTGATCTATACATCAATGTGGATCATAAAGATAATGACTCTTAATATTATTCTTTTAAGCTGGTTAATGCAATATATGTAACTAAATAATCTTAATCAAAAAGGCAAAATTGCCAGTTCTAACTAAAGTGATATTAAAATAACTAGAGGCATTTTCTTATAATAACATAAGTCAATTAAAAAAGGGTAATGAAGGTTTTGGTCTAAGGTATAACCCTATACACTAGGATAAGGAATTTATAATGATCAAAAGGATGGAAAAGAGTTAAGCCAAGTTACAAGGCCATGAACCTACGTATGAGCATATAAAAATTGCTTATATTAATAAGACTTTTTCAAAGCCTACTAGGATAATATACTTAAACCAAAGGAACCAAGTGTACATAGAAGAAGCATTAGATGGGGAGACATGTAATATTACTGATATGTTTGAGTTATCTATGATAGAATATATCTTTCATAACAGAGATTTGGTTTCAGTTATAATGGATAAGAAATACTGACTAACTTAATAAAAGATTTAACTATCAATGTCATAATAGAGGATATTAAAGAAGTGGATATTGTAGATACATGTTCGACACAAAATTCACAAGCAAACACTCATGACAATCTTATAGGGTTATTTCAGAAGCAAAGTCTAGAGAATGCCAACTTAACATATCTAGCACATAAAAATAAAAGAAATTTAGGTCAGTAGAATGATTACAAAAAAGTGAGAGTGAAAAAAAGGTCCTAAATCCAAAAAATCAGATGCTTTCTACAAAGCATGCAAGAGATAATAGGTTTTAGTTAGCTTGGAGAATCTTTTGAAAAATGTAACTTTGTGACAAAGTATATAGCTATACCATCATACATAATAATTATTACCCCTATTAGATGGGATAAGTTACCTGTAAAACTAAGACCAAAAGTGTTATCTAGGGTAATATAAGATGAGTTGATTAATGCTATTGGAAAAGAATTCAAGAAAGATATATGCCCTATTTAAGGACAATGCTTAAATAATGTAATCATCTCTAAAACTAATATGATTGAGTAAAAAGTATCAATCCTTATTGTGATTTAACTTATTGCCATAAGAAGGACATGTGTTAAATAAGTTTCTATTATATTAAATAAAATAAAGTGATAATGGTCTTATCCAGATTCTATAGTTTTTTATGCTTTCTTTCTCAACTATGATGTCACCTTCCCAAGTTATAAAAATAAAATGGCATTCATATTTGTTACTTTGGTTCTCTATATTTTACTATTTTCTATTTTATAGTAAATTTTCTTTCATTTAGGTTGAATATCTCCTCTTATATAAATAATATCATTTTTAAATTTAGATTTAATTTTAATGAACCTTTCAATACTATAAAAAATAAAGAAAATGAGAATCCTTTTTAAAATTAATTAAAATATTAAAAAATGAGAAGCTCAAAATTAAATCTCATCAAGTAGAGATAGAAATAATGAATATGGATACTCTTAAATATTCTAAAAAAGAAAAAATCAGTAGTCAGTTATCTTTGAATAAAAAATAATCTTTTACTAATTTATCAAAGAAATTTAAAGATGTGTTTGCTTGGTTTTACAAGAATATACCAGTTTGGATGCTAATATTATGATTCACATTATTCTTATAAGATTAGAATATCCACTAGTGAAATAAAATCATAAGAGAATAAAATTAAATATTCTTCTTAAAATCGAAAAGAAAGTTTAAAAGGTATTAAAGGTGCAATTTATTAAAGTAGCCATATACTTATAATGGATAGCCAATGTTATACCAGTTTTAAAAAAGTATAAAAGAGTTAGAATATATATGGACTATCGAGACTTGAATAAAGCCAAGCCAAAAAAGGAGTTTTTGTTGCCTTACATTCATATACTAATTGATAATATTACTAAATGTCTAAATTTTAATTTATTGATGAATATTTAGGCTATAATCAGATACTAATGAAAGAGGAGGATAAGCTTAAAATCACTTTTATTACCATGTAGGGAACCTTTTGTTATCAAGTCATGTCATTTGAAATTAAGAATCTATGAGCAATTTATCAACATGCTACGATTACAATATTATATAATGTATAAAATTATTAAAGTTTATATTGATGATATGATCATAAAGTTAGGAAAAAATAAGGATCATTTGATTAACCTTAGAAGGGTATTTGAAAGACTTTTAAAGCATAGATTGTGCCTCAATCCTGCCAAATGCACATTCAGAGTTACTTTTAGCAAATTTTTTAATTTTATTATAAGACAAAAGGAAATTAAAATAAACCTAGAAAAGATCAAAGCCATTGATAAGATACCACTTCTATAAACTCAAAAAGAGGTTTAAGTTTGTCTTAGTTGATTGAATTATATTTTTCACTTTATTTAACAAATAACTACTATTTATAAGCCTATATTCAAGCTTTTAAGAAAGAATAATTTTGGTATTTAGAATGAACAGTGCCATAAAACTTTTGATAAAATTAAATAATATTTGAAGAAACATCCTATTCTAGTTTCACCAGTAGAAGAATGACCTCACATCTTCTATTTGATTATTTTAGAGAACTTTATAGGTGTAATTTTGGCCCAATATAAGGGTAAAAAAATAATCAATATATTATATCAATAAGAAGGTCAATAATTGTGAGTTAAAGTATAATCGACATGAGAAGACCTATTGTGCTCTGGTGTAGATAACTAAAAAACTTTAGCATTATATGTTGGCTAATATCACATGGTTAATATCTTAAATAGATTCCATCAATTACATTTTTGAAATACCTTGCTTGTTTAGTAGAACATGCTTTTATCTGAGTTTGAAATAATTTACATAACTCAAAAGATAGTCAAAGGGCAAGTTATCGCTAATCACTTAGCTGATCATGCTGTAAATAATTATCAACCATTAGGATAAGAGTTTTTTAATGAGGATATTATGCTAATGAAACAAGAAGATAAGGATAACAATGATAATTGAAAGATATACTTTAATGGAGTGAAAAATCTCAATAGTAGTAATGTAGGAGCAGTTTTGGTTTTACCTAAAGAATAACATTATCTGATAGCTGTTAAAATAATATTTTCTTATACCAACAACATAACTGAGTATAAAGTATACATAGTTAGACTATTGACAGCATTAGTTATAAACATTAAAGAGCTTAAAGTTTATAGTGATTCATCTTTGATCATAATTGAAACTCTTAGTAAATGAAAAACTAAAGACTCAAAGCTTTTACTGTATCACAAGTATCTTAATTCGCATAGATAAAAATTTAAATCTATAATTTTTGACTACTTGTCAAGGTTAAAAAATTAATTTGCTGATACTTTGGAAACTTTATCTTCTATGATTCAAATTTCTCTTGGAAATAAGATGTACCCTTTTATAATTAAAATCCAAAAAGATCCTATCTATTGTAATAAAGTTAAAGAGGAACTAGATGGTTAACCATGGTAATATTTTATCAAATAGTAGATACAGCATAGGCAATATTTGTCTTGTGCTTTTAAAAATAATAAAAAGATAATTAGATGAATGAAAATTTCTTATTTTTTAAATGGTGAAACATTATATAAAAGATAAGCAAATATGACACTTTTAAGGTGTGTAAATGCATGAAAAACTAAGAAGGTCATGGTTGAAGTCCATGAAGGTATCTGTGGAGCTCACACAAATAGTCACATACATTTTAGAAAGATTCTTAAAATTGGATATTATTAGCTTATCATAAAAAGGGATTGCACTAATTATGTCAAAAAATATCACAAATGGCAGATCTATGCTGATAAGATTAATATACCACCTTTTCTTTTATATCATATAGTGGCACTTTGGCCATTTACTATATGGAGAATAGATGTAATATGCCCAATTCATCATAAAGCATCTAATAGTCATCAATGTATCCTTGTTACCATTGATTACTTTACCAAATAGGTGAAAGTAGCTTCGTATTATAATATTTTTAAAAGGGCAGTTGCTAAATTTTTATAAAAAAATTATTTATCAGTACGATTAGCTTAATACAATTATTATTAATAACGGTAGCAACCTTAACAACTAATTGATGAACTCAATATATAAGCAATACAAGTTACAACATTTGAATTCTTCTCTATATCGGCCCAAGATAAATAGAGTTGTAAAAGATGCAAACAAGAATATTAAGAAGTTACTAGTTAAAATGATAGTCAATTATAAAAAATGACATGAAATACTTCCTTTTGCCTTATATGCACATAGAACCTCTGTTAGAACATCAATGGGGGAACTCTTTATTCTTTGGTATATAGAATAAAGGTAGTACTTCTTATGGAGCTTAAGGTATCATCTTTAAGAATTCTAGCTAAGGCTAATTTAGATGAATTAAAATAGATACAAAAAAGAATTGATTACTTAAATTTAATGGATGAGAAACATTTTACTACCCTTTCTCATGGTTAATATTATTAGCAGAGAATGACTGCAAGTTATAATAAGAAAGTTAAGCTAAGAAGGGGATATTATGTTCAAAAAAATTCTCTTAAATGAAAAGGATCTTAAATAAAAATTCACTCATAATTATGGGGGATCTTACATTGTAAAAGCTGTCTTTTCTAGAGGCATTCTAATTTTGACTTATCTACATGGTGTAAAACTTCAATACCCAATTAATTTAGATGCAGTCAAAAAGTATTATATTTAAATCAAGATGTATTTTAGATTCAATAATAAAAGGCTATCTTAAATACTTTCTAAATTCATAAACCTCCCCAATTACACAAAAGTCGATCAATAATTTCTTTTTCTCCTCGCATCAAAATCAAATAAATTATGATTGATTTGATCCCTTTTAAAAGATATATTGGCATTAGTTATTAATTCAAGTTTAGTGAAAATCTAACCACTACTTATCTCTTTTTTTACAATAACCTTTTTACCAAAAACATATAATCCAATTGGATATAATAAAAAAGGCAATTAATTAAAGACCAATCAAACTTTTGAATCTTATTTCCTAATTATAAAAAACCTTTAAGCCATTATTAGAGAATTCAAAATCTCTACTTATAAAATAAAGCAATGGCAATAATTAACTTTTCTACATCCTTGGCCTTGTACAAGATCTTATCAAATATAGGGATATAAAAAGAATTATCATAGATTATTCATTTGATATATCTCTTCTTATAGTTAAAAGATGTTTAAAAGTATTTAATCTAGACTTTCTATGTTTTAAAGTTTTGGCTTGCTCTCCAGAAGAAAAATGTTGATATTTATGATCCATAAAAATAAAAGAAACTTATTGAATTTAGAATTACCACTCAATGCATGGTTGGTTAATAAATATTATCTGACAAATATACACCTTAAAATTAACTAAAACTTATAGACTAAATTTAATATATAAAAGTTCATGTCATCATTCTTAGGGATGGATGTTCTCTATAGATCTTTTGGGTATTTAGATGTATGTCAATTGATACGATGAATAATTATAGGCTCATACCTCTAATTTCTTGATACAAAGTAAATGTGTATACACAGTCTTTAAAAATTAAAATAATTGTTTTTTTATTTAAACAAGTGTCAGGAACAAAGGATAAAGACTTAATAAAGAGCTTTAGCTAGATTTCTACTCTATGAATATCATATTATATACAGATAAAAAATGATATTGTTTAAAAGAAAGCAGGCATTTAACTTTCGTAGAGTAAACTTTAGGTTTGCAATTCTACATTTTTTTGTCATTTCTAAAAGTAAATTATTTAAAAAATTAAAATTGGTATCTTCTCCTTTTGACTATGGAATCATGGATTGAATGTTGTTCACTTTATAAATTTTATTATTTTTTTAATTAATTTTCAATTTTCAAGAAACCATTAGGACTCATACCCTTAAGCAACAATAATTCAAATCTTCTCATGTGGTATAAAACACGGTAATTTTAAATTTTAGTTATTCTTGTAATTGTAATTTTCTAGCATACAAAATTTCTTAAAACATGAAAATTAAATTTTGCATGCAAGGTTCTAGGTATTGAGATAATATGGATACAACTAAAAATTACTATAAAGTCATACTTTGTGTTTTAGCTATCCACTCCTTAGTTCAACATTTTTGAAGTTTTAGAGAACTAAATTAGGATCTCCTTTAAAGAGTGATGCCCTTGTTTTTATCTTTCCTTCTTTGGATTTACTTGAATTCAATCAAACAACCTTTGATTGAATTAGATTTTTAAGTAAAATCTTTGTATTAGAATAGGAGGAAGAGTGAATAAAATAATCATCAATATTTTTTTATCCTAACCTCTCTTTTTATAGGAATATAACTTCTTAAAGAAATTATCTTAAACTTCTTAGAGAAGCCATTCAAAGCTTTTTGGAGAAGCTATTGACTACTTCTTAGAGAAGTTGTTTAAAGCTTCTTAGAGAAGCTTTCTATAAAGCTCTTATGTAAGCTAATTCCAACATATATATTTCCAATTTAATTAACAATTAATTGAATATATAATTCTGAAAAATATGATGCCAAATATATGATCAATATAAATACACATCTCATGCATATCTACCTTATATTTATAAAGCCAAGATTATGCCACTTGTCAAAATTCTATTTTCTAGGATGAAATGTTTGACTATTATCACTTATACCATACATAAGTTTAGTTTAATTACTATAATAACCTTTACTTAATATATTTAAGTGATGCATAATCTAAGTAGGAAAAGTTTAAGACAATTTATGATAAGACTCAATAGGTTCACTGTAAAGCTGGTAGTAGACTATATTATTAAATTAAACTCTTTAATTTTTTTTATTTAATTAATCTTTAACAAGATTAATCAAATATGTCTATAGACCAATATTAACACCTAGCTATACAATACGGCCACCGAATTATAATAAAGAATAAAGCTTTAACAAATAAACCTTTTCGTCATCAGTTACCATGTAATTCAATCCTTCCATCACACAATGCTCTGATCAAATCAGAGGTATGCTAATATCATCAAACCCTTTTAAATTTGATAATATGTATTATAAATATTAGACAATGACTCTATTATGTACCATCATTAAGAGCTCACTTTTTAATCAAACATAATATATTACCTTGGCCAAGGATTTTATAAGTCAAATCTATATTATTTACATAGAGCATTCTACCTCAAACACTAAGACTGATGGATCATTCCCAAACATTGACATACCTCCATAAATATCTTACTAAACCCAATAACTATCTATCACAAGCCTTAATTTAGACTTGTCATGAGTAGTATCAAAGTATGATAATTCATTTACAAGATAACTATGACATTGTTAAGTCTAAGGATCATTTACACAACTAATACAACGATTGTCTAATTGATGATTAAGTGTAATTACTATTTAAACAAATTGTGTAAGTCTATTCAGTGAACATATTTTCAACCAATGAGCACCTATACACTTTCTTTAGTGTCACCACATAAGTAATCTATGAGATCAATTATCCTTTATCATACATAAAGTAAGGATAGTGTATAATAGTCTATTAGATAATATGAATGCCCTTTTTTTTATAGTTCTATGACTAGGAATATTTAAGAATAATACTATTAACACAAAGTCTCATAAATATGAACTCATTATAACAATTTGTATTATATACAGTCCATAGGCTTTATCATAATATGTAAATCAAACATACACAAATATGATAAAAGATAGTATAAAGAAAAATACTCATTTTATTAGTCATAAGATTTACAAAAGATTTATAATATTACAATCATAGATCGCATTGTGATTGACTTTTAGGATAAATATCTCTTTCAGTAATGTGACATGAGACACTATAATTTTTTATTCTAGTTATTCTCGTTATGTGATATAATATACAATAATTTTTAATCATTCTTGTTGTGTGATATAAGTCATGATGACTTTTAATCATTCTTGTCGTGTGACATAAGTTACAATAATTTTTAATTATTCTTATTGTGTGATATAAGACACGAAGATTTTTAATTCCAATCAATACACATTGTATTTTAATTTAAGTTATAAAATAAAATAATACACATTATACTTCAATTTCAGTTGCTATTCGTCGTGTAGTACAATACACTTTGTATTTTAATTTTTATTATCTTTTGTCGTGTAACATAATACATGTAATATGTTAATTCCATTCATTTTTTATCATATGTTATGACATATGTTGTATTTTAATTTCATCGCTTTTTGTTATATGGCACAATACACGTTGTATTTTAATTCCTTTTACCTTTAGTTATATGGCATAATACACATTGTATTTT
The DNA here is from genome assembly GCA_035221805.1 of Trichilia hirta. NCBI lineage: Eukaryota > Viridiplantae > Streptophyta > Magnoliopsida > Sapindales > Meliaceae > Trichilia > Trichilia hirta. Next base: position 7,202 of record JAWDEX010173048.1, on the reverse strand, counting down.
AATTTAAGTCATGTGGCATAATGCATGTCATATTTCAATTTAAGTCTTCTTTTGTCGTACAGTATAATACACATCGTGTTTTACTTCTTATCACTTTTTGTCATGTGACATAATAGACATGTATTTTAATTCTAGTTGTCTTTCATTATATAGCATAATATATGTTGTATTTCAATTCTATTTGTCTTTCTTCATATGATACAATACACATCATATGTCAATTCTAGTGATGTGGCATAATACACATAATATTTTAATTTTTGTTACCTTTCGTCGTAACACATAGTACATGATGTATTTCAATTCTTGTTGTCCTTCATTGTATGGCATAATATATATTATATTTTAATTTCCATCACCTTTTGTCATGTGGTACAATACATGTCATATTTTAATTCGAGTTACTTTACATTATATGACATAATATAAATTGTATTTTAATTTCAGTTGCCTTTTTTCGCTTAATATAATACACACTATATTTTAATTTTGATCACCTTTCATTGTATAGTGTAATACACATTATATTTTAATTCAAATTATGTGATACAACACACACTATATTTTAATTTCCATTATTTTTTATCGTATAGCACAATACACTTCGTATTTTAATTTTTGTTGCCTTTAATCATTACAATATACATATTATTTCAATTCTAGTCACCTTGCATCGTGTGGCACTGTCACGCCCTCGCTTATAGGGTTCACACGTGACAACTGCCATAGACCTTCGAGAGACACTTTAAACTCTGAATATATCTCTTAAACCTGTAAGGTTAATTTGATACCTATTTACTATTTAATATAACTCATACATTTTAAAAGAAAAGTAATTTTAATTATCTCATAAAATATATAAAACAAACATGTTCCTCCAGGACATTTACAATCATATCACAAATATATTATGAATATAGTTTACATTTAAATTATAACATTTAAAAGAAATATTCATTTTTGTGTATAAATAAATATATATACAAATTTTATAAAACTATTTTTCTAGAAAACTAATAACAGACTAGTAAATTGATAGAAAATACTACTAGAAAGCTCTAATTCTCAAATAATCACCACAATTTGGGAGCCCTCTATCCTTCTCTTGATCTCCTAAAATTAATGAAGAAGGGGGTGAGTATATGAAAATATACTCTATGAGTGGATGAAAAGACATATACTAATATTTATAGTGTTTAAAAGTGGTAATACATCGAAAAAATTATTTGGGAGGAGTTTATAAAATTTTTTTATTCAATACAAGTTAAAACAACATCAAAAGTCATTGTGCAAGCCACCTTCTCAGTATTTACTCTGACCAAGAGTAATTTAAACAGTCAGTGGATTTTTATGCAATTAAAACAATAAATTTCAGAAAATAAAAATATAGTTTATAAGTAAAACAATGATATGTTCAATAAAAATGTAGTTTATATAATACAATTTGTGATGTATGATTCTTTAAAAAATTCTAACCTACTACTGACATTGCCTAGAGTAATTTATGAATCCTTACAAGACTATCTTTTATAATTCTGCCTAATAAGCCATTCCACCAGAAATAAGGTTATCACCTCTTTTATGCCCAAGTGATTTCTTTATAGGTCCATCTCTAGACTATTTTCATGTAGCTACAGTAGTGGTCCTCATGTCTATGGCTTCCTTGGCCTCTATATCATGAATTAAATTAAATTATAGCAATAGATTTCTGGCCAAAAGCAACGTAAATTCATCATACATGACAATAATTTATATATATATATATATAAATCACTAGAGTTTACGTAACAAAAAATCAAAATATAAACATCAAAATTGGTCTCTGGCCTCTCAAATATATCAATATTTAAATAACAAAAATATCACTATAAATAATCATAATTTCATAAAAATTTACAAACAAAGAGATCACCTCCTAGTCTCTATCATAATAATAAATTCAATGCCTCCCATATATATCATTAACATCTTAAAAATAATTTAAAATAAAGAAAATTCATTCACATAATAGAGAGGGTATACACTCCCCTTACTCTTCATGCCTCTAAACCTGGTTGCTCGATTCCTCGGTGCCTAAATCACATGTACAACAATAATCTCATAAATCTTATAAATTAAATTGAATTTAATAGTAAATAATCTTGGATAAAGTACCCATGTATAATACCCATTTACTAAATTCTTATTAAAATTATAACTTAAGCTATTCTAACCTTTAATTCCATATTCTTTAATTAAACTCTTTAAATACATGCCTAATTGATCAATTTAAAATCTAAATCTTAAGATTTCTTAATGTATAGCTAACCATAGGTCATAACCTTCATTAAGCTTCTAATAAACTCAAATAGGCTATAAATCTTACCAATAAATTTTCTAGAACTCGTAGAAGTTGAGTTATTCCTCTAGCATAAAAATCTCTAAGTCTGTTCTCAAACCTAGCTTATCTATTCCACTATAATCCTTGTTTAACTGAGAAAATACTGGTCTTTACTCATAGAGGATGTCAAATACTAGGGTTTTGTAGCAAAAAAATAGGAGTTTAAATGGTAAAATAAAGAAGAAATTGGAAGAAATTAAAGTTTATAGTCAATGTGTAGGGTTTTCCTTAAGCTATGAATGAGTTACGAAAAAGAGAAAAGAAATGATGAGAATTTGCCTTTTAGTTTCATTTAAATGCAAAGGGGTTAAAAAAAGACTAAGTTAACCTTGGAGAGTGATTCAATGGGTTAAAATTGAACATTTCAGTCCATATATCGATACTTAGGAGTGAAAGTATCCATACTTCCAAATCTTGGACATCACTCTTTTATAGCTTCTACTGTGATATAAATTTTTGTTCTTAATTTTAACCCTTATAATGGATGATTTAGACTTAGCTATAAACATAAAAATTGTATATAATTCTATTAAATTTCCAATGGTTTAAGAATCACTGGATTTGGACATTTCTATGAAAAGTTATGCTCTAAAAACTAAAGGCTATTTAGGATTATCCTATCTCCAGATGAGTCTCTAAAATCTGTTATTTTGAACTAGGAAAAGACTTAATTAGAGGAAGTAATCAACATAAAAGTTATAGATAAGTAAATCATCTTTCTAATGAATTAAGAATAACTAAAATTAAAATTTTATAACTCAAGATATAGCTAAAATACTATAAATTGCTCAAAAAGATAAAGTCTGCACGATTTATGCCTCTTAGTTTCATCGCCCGTACATATGTATCGATACTTTTAATTAATCATGAATATAATAGGAAAGTTTCATTCCAATCTCTTAGGAAAACTTTACTCGAACATCTAAAAATATCATCTAAATCTACAGTTTACTTCAAATGCTAATTCCTCTCTCATTTTAACTCTAATTTTACTCATTCTTATTTTTATATAATTTTATTTCTGTTCTTTTTTAATAAAAATAAATGTTTCATAAATTTGATCTCTCGATTAAAAAAATTTTAATTCTAGAAGCTTGAGTGTGCAAATTGATGAGTACATAAAAGTGTATAAGTATTAAGATTTAAATTTATCATTTTACACTTTAAAGTATAATTAATTCCCTTAAATTATGCATAATTTTTGTCTTTGATGTAGTAATAGTAAAAAGGCCATAACTTTTTAACCAAGAGAGTTTTTAAGGTGATTCAATGGGTTAAAATTTTCATGTTTGAACCACCCACTTGTTGGGACTCGAAGTTATAGTTTTAAACCCATTATTCAAGCCCACTTACTATTCCAGTTCAGCTTAACCTTGTTTTATTGTTTTTGCTATAACATTTAATAAAAATTTTAGATTGACCTGATACAAGTTACAGATTAAATATGAGATAATTATCTAGAACTTTCATGTTTATCACTAAGCCTAAATAATTCATCTTTAAGGTCATCTATAACATTTTTATAGTAGCTAAAATTATTGGACTGCAATTGTTAATGATTCCATCCAAATTTATCAATAATTATAACTACTAAACTTTAACGTTTGGCTATTGTTTCACCTATAAATAGAGGCCTTTTTACCTTTAATCATATAATTAGACTTTTATAAAATACTTTTGTTTATAAAAGTACTTTTCTCTTTTTGTACTATATCTTTCTAAGTTAATACTAAGGATATATGGTACGTTTTTTAGATTCCACTTTTTGTTTTAATATTTAAGTTCTTTTTATTAATTACATATTCATATTTTAAAAATCATTTTTAAACATCTAAACTCTTTGATTATTTATAGACATTTGGCACACTAAATGCTTCAAAATAAATTTCTTAATTCATTGTCGACATATGACATAAAGGATGCTTTAAACTTTAATATGTTTTAAAATATTTTTCTTAAATAATTTTTTCAATTAATTCAAAGATATATTTTTAATTAAACATTGATTTTTTGAAAAAAATACACTTTTTATATATAAAACAATTTTCATATTCCGATTGAGAAAACTATTTAGTTATTCTTAATTGAGTTATAAAAGGGATCTAATTTACTAACTAGCATCTTAAAATATTAATTTTTAAAGCCTTGGTATTTTAATTTACATATAATTTACTTGGTAATTATTTTTTTAAATTTTATTCATCATATATTTTATCTTTGCTATTGGATCTTTGCTTTGAACCTTTGTTATTAAACCTTATCTTAAACATAAACGATTAAACTCTTGAAAAAATACTCCTTGTGGATATAACACTTGAACTCACTAAATTATACTATAATAAGATTATCTATACTTGGGTATAACAATAAAATCGTGAATCAACGCATCACGAAATCATCGCTCTAAATAAAGGTCTTATGGTGAGTGGTATCAGAATCAAATTAGTCTAAAAAGCACAATTTGGTGTGAAGCTACACTAACTCATAACAAATAACACACACAATAGTGGGAGATACGGTCAAAGACCATTTAGATCACTTAGAGAAAGATATCAGGACAATTACACCCGATACTTTTTCTTTAGCCACTCAAGCAAAAATTTTTATTTTAAAAATGACAACATTGAAGGGTGAGATGGTGAATTTAAAGAGACTTTTTAAAAGTCTTGAGAAAGAGTGCCATGAATGGATAGATACTACAGGTGAAGATCTTGTTACTGTAAACAATGTTTTGAAGAAAAAAATAAAAGAGCTTGAGCCCTAAATAAAGGTAACTAATAAGGCTTTAAGCAACACACCTCAAAAAGTCAATTTAACTCTTTTAAAAGTAAAAGTGCCTAAGCCAAAGGGATTCATAGGGATAGAAAACGCGAAAGAGTTGAAATTTTTTTTGTGAAATATAGAGCAGTATTTCAAAGCAGCCTATATTTTAAAATTAGAGTAAGCAAACATAATTAGTATGTACCTTACAGATGATGCTAAGTTATGGTGGCATACAAAATTGATTAAGGATGCTGACGTACTAAGACCACTCATCCAAATATGAAAGTATTGAAGAAGTAATTGAAGGATCAATTTATTTCAAATAATGTAGTATGGCTTATTAGAAAAAAATTGAAGATAATAAAGCATATAGGGACTATGTGGGATCATATGAAGAAATTCAATTCATTGATACTAGATTTTATAATATGTCTGAGAAAGATAAGCTCTTTAGTTTTATCTTAGGTTTGCAAAATAAGGCGTAAACTAAACTACGAAGATAAGGTATTAAAGATCTGTCTTTAGTAATTGCTGTGGCTGATGGACTAATTGACTATAAAATTGGACCTCAAAACAAGCAGAAGAAAGCTATTAAGGGCAAAAGGAAAAAAAAGGCTAGAAATACCAAAACAAAGGTCAAAAAGAGAAAGAGAAAATTAGCCAAGCCAAGATACAAAAGAAATTAAGGTATTTTATATGTGATAGACCCCATAGAGCAAGAGATTGCCTAAAATAAGCCAAGTTCAACACAACAACATTCGAAGAAAAGAAGGCACCTAAAGTAGAAGCTAATATGCCAAAATTAAGCCTATTGTAACAATAAAAGTGCAATACATTATGAATTAATGAGTCATTCTAAGGCCTAATGTATGTAAAGGTATATGTTAATGATAAGGAGATTTGAACAATGTTAAACACAAGTCCTACTCACAATTTTATGTCTGAGCCTGAGATATAATGACTTGGATTAAAAGTTGAAGGTACCCAATATGCAGTGAGGACTGTGAATTCATCCAATATGGCTATACGCAGAATAGCTATAAGTAGATTAAATACTGGTTCTTAGGAAAAAAAGGTATAATTCTCAATCCTTCTACTTGATGATTTTAAGTTGATACTTGGTTTGAAATTTTTTGTAGGTGCGATGGCATATGTGATGCCATACTTGCAGAGTTTATTAATTACAAAAAAAATATAAGAACTTGTGAAGTGTGAGTCTTGAAAAATAGAAAAATAGGACCATTACTCTAATCTATTATACAATTTAATAGAGGCCTAAAAAAAAGAATTATCTTACAAAACAGTGATTGTGAAAGTCAAGTAACATCAGATTAAAGAGGTGCCTGATGAGTATGCAATTGTATTAGATGAATTCAAAGATATAATGCTACCAAAACTTTTTAAAAAGTTACCCTCTAGACTGTGATCGATCATTATATTGAATTTGAGCTTGAAGTAAGACCTCTTGAATAGGTACCTTAAAAAATGGTGCCAAGCAAGTTAAAAGAGTTGTAAAATCAATTTAATGAGTTATTAGATATAGGATATATTTAACCTTTGAAAGTACCATATAGGCTGTTGATGCTATTCTAAAATAAATTAGACAGTTTATTACATATACATATAGACTATCACACATTCAACAAGGTTACAGTAAAAAATAAGTATCATGTATCAAATATGATAGATATGTTTGACAGGTTAGAAATAGCATCTTATTTCATGAAATCAAATAGACAATCAAGATGTTAGTAGGTTAGAATTGTGAAAATAGATAAGGCTGAGACAGCATGTATGACTCGATACGAATTATACGAGTTCTTAATAATGCTTTTCAGGTTAACCAATACTTTAGCAACCTTCTATAATCTTATAAATAACATGCTGTGTGAGTTTCTTAATCAATTTATAGTAGTATATCTTGATGACATTGTTGGCATATCCCCCCTCCCCCCCGTCCCCACACTATTGGGCTTGAGTCCACGAGTCGAGACCCAATGAAGGGTAGATGAGTTCTTAACTCATGCTGACCTCTCTCCCACTTGAATACTAGAACTCT
>JAWDEX010172997.1:0-15583 GCA_035221805.1 Trichilia hirta | reverse complement strand
AGAGGTCCAGTTTTTGCTACAGCTTTTAGTCCATTGATGATGATAATTGTTGCAATCATGGGTTCTTTCATTCTTGCTGAGAAGATTTACCTTGGAGGGTAATTACCAATTAGATTTACATATCTATTTTCACTAATTACTCTTAGAATTAACCAGTTAATTGGTCGAGGGAATTAATTTTGATTTTTGTACTATGCAGTGTGATTGGTGCAATCTTGATAGTTATAGGACTTTACTCGGTATTATGGGGAAAGCACAAGGAAAAGAAAGAAGAATTTGCAATTGAGGAGATATCGGATCCAGTAAAGGGCATACAAATAAATGGAAACTCTGCTTCGGTAATTGAAGATATTGAAGCTAATCAAGTTGAACTACAGAAACTAGAAGCTAATAACAAAATATCTATTGTTACCCTGAGCATGCCTGTTCCAGAAGCCAAAGTCCACCAACAACCATAATACGAAGGGGATGGGCTTTTTTGTCATTTCATCCCGCTTCGCTGTATTTTTTCTTGGATTATGTATAACATAAATATGGCTTTGGTTTAATTTTTCAGCCTTCTCTTTGTGTGGCTGTATCAAATCTGTAATTCTAAGGAATTTGTACTGCAAATTATATGATCAACGAGAGAATCCCATCGTCATCTCTCTTTTCTTACATCATGATGATGATGATGATGATTTTGGAATTTCTCGATATGACACGTGGCAGGATTGTTGACATATGACTCACATTCCACTAGCATATGCTTTGCTAGTGGCTGATATGCATGCATGAATATTTGACAATGGGGAAATTGGTCGATGATCAGTACTTCTCCTATGTTCTCATAATCTTAAAGCACAAATATTTTTGAATCCGATGCTTCCCATAATTCCATTCACAATCCACTTATTTATCAACGAGCAATCGTCATTGATACCAAAGTGAGATTATATATGGGATCCTTTTCTTTTCTTTTCTTTTTTTCTTTAATTTATTTATTGATATATTTATTTTCCAAAGTATTTGGGTTGTTTCCACAGTATAAAAACTTGGTTTTTCGATGGATGTGGGTATTTTGATACACATTTTAGAATTTAGAATAATTCCTTGTTACGAACGATGTCAACATTGCCCAGTTGTTTTAGTTGTCTCCCCACTATTACTACGGCAAGATTCAAAGATTTATAATTTTTTTTCAGTTAAGGAACAGAATCCTATAATTTTTAAATAGAAAATGAATATAATTATTTTCATAAATATCCCTTAAGGTATATGAGAGAATAAATCGATCCCTAAATGTTTTATCATATAAACATAAAAGATGAATATAAATATATTATCTAAATATATAATAGTTTCGTTATTTCCATATTTTTTTGGGTGTATTTATTATAGAGAAACTAATTACAGAGAAAGAAAGTATACTATTTAATCCTTTTTTTAGAGAAACTAATTACAGAGAAAGGAAGCATACTATTTAATCCTTTTTTTTTCTCCTCATATATTATAAAATTTTAAATAACTAAAACTATATAATCTATTTACTTTTAAACTATATAACAAGTACCTATATTGAAGATAGTACTACGAGATTCCTGTCCCACCAACACTAATAATTATTAAAAGAGGAATGAAAAACTACTACATTTAAGGGTAGGAACAATACATATTATTTACTTTTTGGACAATTAAATTATGTTATCTATTATATTTATTTAAATACACAGAGAATTCTTGCGGGTTTAATCAGTGATTAGTAATAATATAAGTAAATTATATTTTCTGACGTTCATTTATATTGACTTAAAAAATATTTATGAAGTGAGCTGAAATTTTAGTATGTAAAATTGAAAAAAAAAAAAAATTTAACACACAGGATAAAATATTTGTAACTTATTTTACTTGTAAGAATTTAATTATTCTCTCTCTTGCATGTATGTTTAAGAATCACCTATCCACTATTCCATTTTGAGACACGCCTGTATTGTTCTATAAGCACAAAAAAATTAGATGGAGAATAAAGAAGGAAAATGATGCAAACAATGAAATATTAATAAACCATTTTAATAATTAATTATAAACTATATTCATATATTCTTGACTTTGACAATATATCGAAATCTATATATGCTGGTATCTCTTGTTATATATATATATGATAGACCTTTTGATAAGGACGGACATATTCCAAGAAATTTGGTTGAATAATTATCAGCCTAAATCTTAAGAGAATCAAGTATCTAATAGGATGATATTATTGATTAAGGTCAACAATACATAGACATTTTAGACAACGACGTAGGTTTAGCAGAATAACTTTTTCATTTTTGATTTTCAAATATTACATGCAGACTAATAATCGAATTTCTTTTTCAATTTTGATATGGCCTTTATACCCTGCAGAAAATTTTTTATTACATAAAATAATATCTACAAATATAAACTCTAAAACAGAACTCTTTATATTTTAGCCTCTTTAATTTTAAAAAATTGAACAATTTCTTTTTTTAGTCTTCTCTATAATTTTATGACTTCAACATTTTCAATTTTCCCATATTTTCAATTCTTACCTCAATCACTTCTGTTCATCTTACATCAGAAAAATCTTATCTATCGAACTAACAACACCCACAATCAACTAATAGTTGTCAAAAGAAATATGAAAAATATTCATATTCGATAGCCACAGTACCAGGGTATCTGTACTTAAGAGTGTGTGTGTGTGTGTGTGTGTCTACTAGTCTTTAAATGGGATATTATTTCAGGCTTACAGCCAGCATATATGTTTATAAAGTGGCCTAGTTGTATATGTATATATATGTACTAGTCTTTAAATGGGATATTATTTCAGGCTTACAGCCAGCATATATGTTTATAAAGTGGCCTAGTTGTATGCACCCATGATGCGTTAGTTCTATCAATTTAAATCTCATTTATTCCTCTCTAGCACTTTCAAATTGTCAAATTTTTACCACATGAAGAGCACAAGCTTCATCAACGAACCTTGTGGTTCCCAGAATATTAGACCATAGATATGTACAATAGAACTTTGAATATTTTATAATTAGAAGAATATAACAAAATCCAAAATAATTAGTTAATTATTAATAATATAATTTCATAAGTTTTAATAGAAGTAACATTAATATAATTTGCATTAGGATATGCTTAAACTATTATATATAGGACAAATATGGATAAACGAGATTTCCATTATTTATGCGATAATAGTAAAATAATATCACATCATCTTTTTTTATAAAAAATAATTATATTGTAAATTCGTATGTATAATATTATAGTTAATTTTTTTTTATCAAACTTCACATGCGAGGATGTATATAAAGCCAATTAATACAAGGTTCAATTTTATAAAATACCTGTTCATTCTAAAAATTGAACCAAAACTTTTATGCCACATAAGGTTTCATGTAATTCAGTATTTGTTAAATATGCACGATAGATTTATACATTTTTAATGGAATATTATACTATTGTGCCATTCATGCAATTAATATTGCACATCATTTTGAGATTAAAATTAATTTTAAACAATTTTTTTAGTTAGCATTATTATATATCAATCATCAATTAATTGATATTAATTTAATTAAATGACTCCAAAACAACTGAAGCACATAGCTTACATAAATGTCTAAACACCTTTTTTATTTTTTATTTTTTACGTGTCAAGGTCAATTTGTACTAAATTAAAGCAAAAAATATAAATTTAATTTAAACAGTTAATCAAGAATCCTATTCTTTTTCTCCATGACTGGCCCAAAAATATATGCATGTCTCATTGCTGCCTAATATTCAGATTAGCATGACCTTGAAAGCAAAGAGAATATTGTAGGCAGTGGAAACCGAACTTTATAATTTTCAGCCGTTTGTTCAATGAGAAAAGCAAGAACAAATATATGCAAGAACAAACTGAATCCATCTTCCCAAATTCATTCAACATCTCTTAATTTTCTTTCTTTCTTCTTTTTTTTTTTTAAATTTGGTTGAAAAAAATATATCAAAGAATTATGATAAAATATTTGGTTGTACATAACTTTAAAACCATTAATACATATTAATTATCATTTTCTTGTTTATATTAATTATCTTATAATGGTTTTATTCTATTAAATTTGTGATTTAAAAAGCGACAGGATCTCAATTTAAGAATATATTATTAATTGCGCACGACGAAATTAATTACGTATGATAATTCTTAAAGCCGCCGACGGGTATAATTCCATGCAGAATCTCTTTTTGGATTTGATAAAATATTTTCGTAAATCAGAATTGATTCAAAATTAAAGGAAAGAAGAAATAATTTTGCTTACTCAGTTTTAAATATAAAATTATATATTGACGTCATCTTTGCATATCTCAATTGATGAGCAGAAAAATAATGTCAGAAAGCAGATAAAGCACTTTAAAATAATAATAATAATAATAATAACATTCTGCATGCATGCATGGAAATCACTATCCAGCTAGAGATTTTGGTGGATTACGTGACAACGATTCTATTTCTCCACATAAATATTTATTAATTAAGTTAATTAATTAATGCCACTCAATAATTAGATTTGCTTTCCTATTTCTACGGGTAGGATTCCATTGTTACTCTTATTGGGTACAAGATTCCGAAAACTGAGTCTCATTTTATTAAAAATGAGGCAGGTCCATTGCACATTTGGCTTTTTTATAAAATTCTCCTAAATTTATTAATCACGTTCTAAACTTTTTGTTATATATATTTTTTAATTTATGTATTATATTTTTAAAAAATTCAGATAATATAAACGAACATTATCAAGAATTAACAATAAAAATTTAATAATTGTGACAAAAAATAAAGATTGCACAATACATCCATCTAAATATTGTAGTATGACCTCTACCAAATAGATAATTGCGATTTTTTACAGATTAAGAGATGAGATTTAAATCTTAATTATTTGTACTTTTAATAATTCACATGTAATAATTAAAATTTGATTATGATAATTATTTTATGAATTGTTTATATATGTAAGTGACATGACTCTACTTGCACATCAATGTTGTGCTATTCCTACATTATTTCCACTCCAATATTTTATTACCTGTTGTGGAATCTGAATCGTTGTAAAATAAATGAATTTTGAAAAAAAAAAAAAGGGGAGAATCTCTCAGTATGCTTTTTACTTAATTAATATAAAATGTAAAAGGTTGAGAATATAAAACTTAATCCAATTAAGTAAATAGAATATAATTATTTTAATTTAATGACATAGTAATTATTTCATTAATTATATTGACTATTCAATTTACAATGTCATCCTAAATTCAATAAGCTTGGATTGAGTGATAAAAAAATCCTTGAATTTAAGAAAAAAAAATGACACATGTATTTTTAAAGTTTGATTAAATACATATCTAATTTCACTAATTTTAAGAATACCCTCTCTAATTTAACATTATCTCGTCCTTTATATGTTATTATTATATCAGCTTATATATATTCTAGCATGTCCAATTGTCCATCCATGGCTATGGCTATATTACTAGTTCTGCAAATTAGAGATATTCAATTTGAAAATTAAAGAACATTCTATGACTGCCATACTTTTTAATCAATTATATACTTCCTTTACAGTAATTAATTTATTACAACAATGGAGATACAAATATATATTATAATAATTTGATTAAAATATTGAAATAAAAGAATTAATTGATAGTGTTGATTTGCCAACATTAATGGATGGATTGCTTTGCTTCTTTTTTTGGGCGGAGGGTTGGATAGGCAATGCACTTAAAACACATTTCAGCAATTTGCAAGAGAAATTTCTGAAATGGTATCTTACCCAACGCACTTATATATATATATATATATTCTCAATCAATGAAATATCTAAATTCCATCTTGCATTTAATAAGAACCATACATATATAAATATATGTGATACCAGATCAGGTATAGGACACAATGATACATTGCAGTGTGTTTTTAAAAAACATATTATATAGATAAGCCAAGTTTTGTAACAAATAATGGATCCCATATTCAATGACTTATATCTTATTATATCTTATTAACCTTTGTGTTTTAGCCGTGTGAATTAAACCAAACTCATCCCTAATTTAAATAATATTTGTTTATTTTCAAAAATAAAAAGTAAAAGAGAAAAAAAAAGTTTTGTACTACTCATTTTCAAAAACAAAAAAATATTATTTGTCTTCTACTATTTAAAAAGAAAAAAGAAAAAAGAAAAAAACAGTTTTCAAAACTAATTATATAATTTTTTGAATAAAAGTTTAGATTGCATAAAAATGACCAAAATAAACATATTATCTTTTTTTATCATGTTTTGGCACATTTATTAGTATTTCATTTTTAATTCTTTTTAAACATTATATTGTTTGATTATTACTTTCATGCAATCACACCGGCCCATATTTCAAGCCCATGCTACCAACTGAGTTTGTCTCATTTCCTGCAATGGACTCATACTTAGATCCATCGAGTGAAGATTTGTAGACTGCAACATATTCTACTACTATTATCAGTCGATCAATCCATTTGATCGAAAAGAATGAGATTAGAAAATTGATAAAATTAAATATTGTTATTTCATTAAAAATAAAAAAAATTAAATTAAATATTTCCATTTCACCAAATTTGTAGATTTTTATACTTAAAATTTCTAAAACATTTATCACATATATCAATAATAATTAGTTAAAAATTACAATAAACAAGATAAAACCTTTTTTCTTTCTCAAATCCTTTTTATTGTATACTTTCTTTTTTTGTGTCACTTTAAAATATTATAAATATTAAGAAACATATTTTAATTTAAGAAAAGATATAAGATGCATTATAACAATAAGGCATATATTGTATAAAATGGTACTAAATTAATATAAATTATTATTTAATTAATATCTTTTTATTTCTTCTATTTCACTCAATAATATACAGATTCGGGCTTCTTTTACTTAAATTTTTAATTCAGAAAAATTACATAAATTTTTATTTATTAAATTTATGCAATCGAAAGATAAATAAGATTGGTGAGTTATTAGTGTTAAATAAAATATTTAACTTTATGTTTCGATCATTAAATTTAAGATGAAGTAACCTCGCCCTAATATAAATTGTATTTTTAAAATAATTTATTACACGGGGCAATATTGCACAAAATATGTGAAAATATCAGCAATCTTAAAATGATATTTTAATCAAAGAGTAAAGAGTTTGTCTGCATTTATCATCAACACAAAAGCCAAGTCATAAGTCTTTGAGCCTCGTATTATACGAAGTTTTGGGCTGATCCTGTCGTTACAGAGCGAATTTATCAAAAACAAAAATTCTTTTGCCATTCTTTTATAAATAAATTATTTAAATTAAACACAAAAATCACTCATTTTTACATTAAAATTCTAGATATATCACCTTCAGTTCTTTGATTTTTGTAAGATCAAATTTTCAAGTTTAAGTAGTGAATTTATTAAATTAATATTATATTTTCTTTTATCATTTATTTAATTAATTAGTTTTTGACAAATTTTTGTTTATGTAAAATAATTAGACGAAGTTTTAATATTAAAATTCAGATTTATATAAAATAATTAAAGGATTTTCTTTATAGTCTGAAATTTCTAACACTACTGAAATACGCCAAAATAATGCATGGCAACAGCGAATAATACTTGTTTTATTTTTTCAAAACAATTTGTACAAAAAAGAGATTTATGATTAATAAACTGATCGTACCTCATTTATTAAACTTTTGACACCTTTATTAAATTTAAAATAAATAATTTGTGATATATATTTTAATAAAATTTTTTAAATAACATACACATGATATAATATTTTTTATTCAAAATACTCGATTAAAAATATCATTTAGATATTTAATTAGAAATTAATCATAAAAGTAATTGAAAGTGAGTATGATAATAAAAAAAAAAATTGATATTATATGTGCATTAATTATATATATGAAATTAAATCATATATTTTAATTCTTTTATATCTACTTATCTATCTATACAATTGATCACAATACATGAATATATTATTATATACATTTTTACATGACTACGAAACGTAAAAAATTTTAATTCTTGTCTTAAAATGCTTCCAATTTTGAAGTTTCATAATTTTAAATTTTTTGTTAAAATTTTAATTTTTATATAAGATATTTTGAAATTTTATGAAATACATTAATGTGTTGTAGTTAAGTTAAAGAAAACAAAACAAAACAAAACAAAACTAGGTAGTATAATTTTTTAACAATTCCATCCCATTTCGTCATTTCCCTTGTTTGTTTGTTTGATTGTAATTGAGTTGAGACACAAATTCTAAGAACGAATGGTTAGGTTCATGAACTACAGAAACACCGCATGTGGGGTCACAATCTGTCCCATTTTGGACAAACGACAACCAGAACGAGACACGAAAAGATTCCGTTTCCAATTTCCAATTCGGTCCCTCTTTCGCGTGGTTAGGTTGATGACTACACAAACAGTGGATGGGGTCACAAAGGACAAACGGCAACCAGAACGGGACGCAAAAAAATTTCTTTTCCAATTTCAACTCGATTCGTCTTTCTTTCCAAGCAATTTCATTTTCCAACTCAGTGGAAAGTAGTTCACACGGCAACATAAAATACGTATGTTTATTTTTTATGATTTAAAAATTGAAATATCTAAACAAAAATTAAAATATTTAAGATAACTTTTTTAAGCAAATTTATATATATAAATATATTAATAAAATGTGTTAAAAATATAAATTAATGTGAAAAAACTATATTATTATCACATATTTTATATTAATATTTTAACTTTTTTTTATAATAATATAATATAATTATATTAATTATTACATCAGTTTATATTTTTAATATTATTAATATTAATTTATTATCGTGAATCCCTCAATTGAAGTTAATGGTTTTAACCGACCACTAATTTTTGACAATTGTCTCCTCCCTTTCCTGTACCATGGTTTTTAAATTTTTTTACATTCCGGGTAATTGCAAACTTGTAACCAGAAGAAGAAAAACTTGATGTGGGAATTATGCAAACATCTAATGAAATTATAAGGTGTTTATTATTATTATTATTTTTTTCATGCGACATAATTTTATTGATGGTTGAATTAATGCATCTATTTCTATTCATTCGTTTTAAAATGAAAGTTAGACTTGGATCTCAATCTTTTCGAACTGAACTTAAAGCATCGAAATTTTTTGTACATATAAAAAATTTGACCTTTTTGCTTAGAATTTCCATGACACAAAACTGTAAGTTCTTCGTGTTTCACGATAATGGGATAAGAATAATGTTAATTTCACTAGAAATAGAATTCAACTCACTTAATTTTTATAAATTTATAATTACAACCTAAAGTCAACTTGAAAACAAACTCTTATTTGAGCTGACCACGGAGTTTACTTAATTTCTAATAATAATTAATGTTGTAAATTACGGCCATCTTTCTCTTCTTAAAAGAAAAAAAAAAGAAAGTTTCGGAAAGAAGTCATGAACAATTTTACTTTTCGTCTTTCAAAAAGAGAAACAAAATAATATCCCCGAATTTTCCTCTTTCACACCCATCAAACTCTTATATAAACCGGGTTTTATCATCTAACTCACTACCACTTCCTCTCAAGCTTTAAAGATATTAAACCTGACAAAAAGAAGTATTCTAGCTCCCCGGCTGCAACAACGATGGTGGTACATGAGAAAACAGTAGTGGAAGAGGTTTCCGGTTGGCTAAGAGTCTACGACGACGGCTCAGTCGACCGAACATGGACTGGACCACCTGAGGTTAAGTTCTTGTCGGAACAGGTGACACCCAACCAAGAATTTATGGACGGTGTCGCCACCCGTGATGTCACCATCAACAGTAAATACGGTCATCGTGTCCGAATTTACTTACCAGAGAAAATAACTGACGACAAAATTAATAAGCTACCGATCATTCTTCATTTCCATGGCGGGGGCTTTTGCATTAGCCAAGCTGATTGGTTTATGTACTATCACATATACAGTAAGCTTGCTAAATCAGTGCCAGCCATTTGTATTTCTGTTTATCTACGTCTGGCGCCCGAGTATAGGCTGCCGGTTGCATGCAATGACGGGTATGAATCTCTACTTTGGCTGCGTTCATTGGCTCAAGACGAGGCTTATGATCCCTGGCTCAATGAATATGCAGATTTTGAACGTGTTTTCCTCGTTGGAGATAGCTCTGGGGGAAACCTGGTTCACGAAGTGGCTGCACGTGCAGGGAAAACGGACATTAGTCCGGTGAGGCTAGCCGGAGCGATTCCTATCCATCCAGGTTTTGTGAGGGCTGAACGGAGCAAATCGGAATTGGAACAACCGGAGTCACCGTTACTGACACTGGACATGGTGGACAAGTTTTTGAGCTTTGCTTTACCTCTGAATTGTACGAAGGATCATCCATTGACCTGTCCAATGGGTCCCGCCGCTCCTCCATTGACCGCCCTGAATCTTCCTCCTTTTCTTCTCTGTGTGGCGGAGAATGACTTAATCAAGGACACTGAATTGGAATATTACGAAGCCATGAAGAAAGCTGGAAAGGACGTGGAATTGCTAATCAATCCTGGAATGGGACACAGCTTTTACCTTAACAAGATTGCGATAGATATGGATCCAAACACAGCAGCTCAAACTTGTGGACTTATGAAATCAATTGCAGAGTTCATAAAGAAGCACTGAAATCATTAGCTATATAAATTGATAGAATAAATTATGAAAAATTCATGTAAAATAGGTACCTAAGCATTTAGTTGTGGTTTGGAGATTTGAACTACTGTAATAACTTGAATCTGTGTTTTGTTTCAGTTACAATTGATGTTAAGTGGAAAATTTGGTAAAATTTTTCATTAATTCCATCTCCTCTTATTATTGCAACTGTTGATTGGTCATAGGATTGGACTGCTTGTGGTAAGGTGAGAATTGTGATATCATTTGCCTATAATTTTTTTTGTTAGAATCTGTTTATGCTCCCAATGATAGTTTTGTATAGTTGAGTTTGCTTAGCCACAGTGCATGTGATTGATAAGCAAAGTATATGAAAGATGGATTTAAGAATGGGACAGCCTTACTAAAGTTATTAAAATATTTATTTACCTATGCAAAAAAATTTGTGGTTAAGAATTAAATATCTGTCTTCATCACCGTTTCGGACAACAGGAGAAACCATACAACCCAATTGAGATTTATGATTTCAGAACAATCCGGGAATAAAAACCATAATTAAGGGGAGATTGTTCATTATAATTGTTTTGTTTTTAAAATCTGCAACTTAGTTATTACACATTGATTTAGTTAAGTGAATTTAAAGGCATGATTTATTAGCACATCAAGTTGTTTAATCGCTCAAGTTGAATCCTTGGAATATTGTGAATTAAAGTATGTCATTTTTCTATAAGAAAATTAGAAATAAAATGTTATTCTATTTGAACTTAGATATTTATTTTGTTTCATTATCCAATACTTCTTTAAAAAGAAGAAAAATTATATATAAATAATATTATAAGGAAAGGAAATTGATTGTCGACTTGAAAAACACATAAAACAAAAAAGGTGGGTTGCACGAGACAGAAGTAAGGACTAGTTGTTTGATAATCCATGCCTAACCTAGGTGGATGATGAAAGTTGGGAGAATGAGAATTATGCCATATAATTTTTTAAAATCATATTTATCTAAAATTCGTGACAAAATTTCTTCTGCAATTTTATAAAATATGACTTACTCTTTTATTAAAATATTTATGATAAATATCCTTTTAATTTAAAATATAACAAAAAATTATTTCACTAAAACAAAAATATATATTTTTATTACATAAATTTTTAATTTTTATCGTATAAATTTCTAACTTTTATTATATAAATCTCTAAATAAAAATAATTGATATTTTTAAAAATATTTTAAATTTATTATTTTAATTTGTAATATTTTATAATAAAAAATTATAAATTAATTTTTAAAAATTAAATTTAAAATATTTTTATTTTATGTTCATAGAATTTATGAATTTATTTTATTTTATAATTTAAATTTATAAATATTTTATTTTATTTTATTTTTAAAAATTAAAAAAATAATTTAAATATTTTATTTAAATTATTGAACAACTATAGTACTTTATACTATAAAAAAATTAATTTATAATTTTATATTGATAAGAACTTTTAATAAATTTATTAAATATAAATATAAAATCACAAATATTTTTTTATTTTATAATATTTTATACTAAATAAAATATATGAATCTTGACTGAATTCTTCTAATTCTTCTGTACCAACTCGTTCTCAACAGTTAAAGAATCTGGATCGGATTATACATGTTATGGCAAGAATATTTCGATGAACTCCCAAATATTCTAGAGGTGGCCTATATTTATACATTAAAAAAGAACTCATGATCAAGTCTTGGCTGGTACTATTTATAAATCAGGCCAAAACTCCTAATTTGGTGAGAAAAAATTCTTCGAGCAACAAGTATTGGAAGGAAAATGATTTTTTGCAGGGGCGAATAGGGTCTTGTTGCTGGAAGGGAGATCCCAAATAAGTTTGGGTCAGCCACAGCTTGGACAGGTAGCCTCGTCCTAGATCAAGAGTTAAGGGAGAGTATGACTTGGCTTGGGGATATTGCTGCTAATCAGAAGGAGATTCTGTCCAAAGCTTCATTAGTAATGCTAAGTCTGGTCTCCTCTTATGTCTCGCGCATCGCCCTCAATTGGATGAAAGCGAAAGGTAGGATACCACAAATGCATTGTTGTTCTCATAAGAAGAATTGAACCTTTTTTATTTTATTTTACAGATATGTCGGGAAGAGATCAGCGTCTATTTATCTCGAAAAGTCTAGCAGTTGCAAGAAGAGCCGATAAAGGGGCAGGACAAGCACCCACTGGGTGCAGTCGAGTGGTTCCATCCTGGGGGGGCATTTGTATTGGTCTTAGGTTCGAACTTCTTGGAGTGCATTTAGGTGTAAGAGTCTGGTACAACCGGAGTTTTATCCTGTACTTGGTACTGCTGCAGTGTGGTCACTATACATGATCTTAATTGATTCAGGACAGGTGCTATGTGATCTACGGACACATACCCCAAAGGGGTGAGTGCCTGGCCCGTGTATGACCGGCCACCGCAGTGATGGTTGAGTATAGGAGTTTCCTCGTCATCCAAAAAAAAGGGACAAGACAAAGTCAGATGCCTCCACCCACTCCCCAATGTCAATAAAAAGTTCCCAAAACTTTCATAAAAGACAAGAATAAAGTCCCAACTCTATCTCAAGAGACATCCAACAGCAGTGATAGCCCTTTCCAATTAACAAGAAAGAAACCTAGATCTTGAAAGAGATAGGATAAGCTGTTGAACAGCATAATTGCAGCTGCTCATTCCACCAGCTTCATCTCCACTAATGTGTCAGAGTCTAGCCATTGCACCCTGGTTTATTCTTTTAGGATACCACTGCTGATGATTCCTTGTCACTATGCTCTTTCTCATGTTCTTATACTAGAGTGGGAGCTTTTTAATATCGGTGAATACAAAAGATTAAGTAATGGCCCGCCTCTTTTCACTCATTAATGCAGTCGTTGCCTTGATAGACAAGGTCATTGATAAGGAGGTAGGCAATCTTTCTCCTGAGGCGACAACCAACTACATACAAGACTCTTTGATTATAGTAAGCTTCACATCCGCCTCGTCTTCTCTTTTTCAAACTTTCAGATATGTTGTCTAACTATTTTTCCTACAAATTACCCACATGCTCGCTCGTAAATAGGAGCAAATAAAGTCTCATATTTAGGATAGGACTGCCCAAGACTAGACAAACAAGCAACTGAAGAAGGAGATTCACAATTTGAATAAGAAATTAAAGAGAGACCATCGAGATTAGGCAAAGATCAGAGAGAATTTTGAGAAAAGGGTCAGAATTATTGAGTCTAGGATGGTCAACTTTTATTAAAAAAATACTACAATTGAAGATGACCTAAAATTGTAAAGAAAGATCAATAGCACTTTCACTGACTTTCTTCACAGCATGAAGAACACTATCAAGGGCCTCCGAGAAAAAGTTAAAAAGTTGGAAGCAAATGTGCTCTTTTAGGGTCAGGAGTTTCTGCAGATAGAGGCCATTATCTTTGCTCTATTGATGATTAGGCCTGGGATTAGTACCTAAAAGGCGTACTATTCGAACTCAAGAATGTTGGTGCATTGGTGAAGAAACGCCTATCTGAGGTAAATTTTGACTGACTTTTTACAGAGTTGAGCGTTGAAAGACTGTTTGATGAATTGGCTCCTCAGGCAAGGGACGAGCCAACACTAAAAACTCCTATGACTATGGGAAGCAAGTGCAGTAATAAGAGTCTGCTAAAGTTCCCCCCATCCTGCCTTCTATTCTAGCTAATATTCTTGCTGGTCCCAAGCAGCAAAATCAACCTCCTTCTTCAAATCTTTCGCCTTTTGATATTGGCTTCGAGGTAATAGGTGAGCCATCGGGTGTAAGTAAAAGGCCTTGCAACCAACAACAGGAAAACCTGCAACCCAAGTAGATACATAAAATTTTTTCTTCTTTATATGTGTATTATTATTTTGATCTTTTTATGCACTAGTAAAACTATTTGTATATATTACTTATGTAAATACCACATTTATATTGTTCAATACAAGGAAAAATTTTTCACAATAACTTGTCATGATTTGTTTTGCAAGTAATATTGAATACATTATCGTGATTATGAATAAACGAATAAAACATACTAAGTAGCTATACTGTGCCATATTGATAAAGTGAAGGATTCGAAGTAGACATTTATCTTGTCAAAATAATACTAATTATAGTAAAAATCATACTAAATAAAACTTTATCGAAGTAAAATTATAGCGATCTAAAGGGATGATCATCGTAGTTTTCATAACACTATTGTTATTGTAGTAATGCCGAATCGAAAGTAGATAATTATCAGTCCCATATTTATCGAAGTGATGTTGAATCGTAAGTAGATAATTACCGATCTTATATTTATTAAAGTGATGTCAACTCATAAATAGATAAAATTACCAGTCCAGAGTTGATTAAAATTGTCTCAAACAATCAATTATCTAAGTGAGAGAAATAAAAATTTTATTATCGAAGTAGAGTAATTATTGAAACTAAATAGACTTAAGTAGTGTTGAAAAAATAACTTGTTAATAAGAATCATTCGTTATGATCATGGCGTATAGACATACTAAAGTAATTAAAATAAATGCATATCTGAACTATTGTTGCTGTAGTAACCATAGAGTTAATGACTTCATTTGGATAAAACACTATTGTTAGGGGTAATACAGCTTTAATAGCTTAGCATTCCATGGCTTTTTGACATTTCATCCATTGAATTATTATAGTTTATAGACCCCAGATTGTCTTATGTCTACAATTCGAAATGGTCCTTCTTAGTTTGGCCTTAGCGCGCCGTTTCTGAAAAATTGAGTACTGGCCCTAGTTTGCTTAATAACCAAATCATCGATACGAAATTTTTAGAGCTAAACTTTTCTGTTGTAATATCGAGCTATTTTTTTT
>JAWDEX010172959.1:0-15593 GCA_035221805.1 Trichilia hirta | reverse complement strand
GGGTGCCTAACACCTTCCCTACACTTAATCAACCCCCCAAACTTGGAATCTAAATCTTTTAGGTGATCTATCCCACTATTATTTAGATAGATAGCGACTCTACTTTTTACGTTCAAATTAATGGATGACGTCAACAACCAAGAGATCAATCAGCTCTCTTAAGTGGAAGCAATTATTGATGTTATGCCTATAACATTCATGGCATTTGCAGAATTGATTACTGATAGTATTTGCCCTTTTTAACTTCATTGAGGTTGGGTCTGTCATGTAGAGTCCGTTGTCCCTTACATATCATAGGGCCTATAAAAGGGGAACATTTAAGTGAGAAAAATCCCTTTCCTACAAGTGTTCAACTCATTGGGGCTTTCTATTCAAGGCGAGCCTCTTGATGATTGCCTTTTTCTTTATCGTGTCAGAAATACTTGCCACTCTTATCTTTCTTCTTGACATTTTGCCATTCTCTATTCCTAGACTCTATTCTTACGAAAAATGCTCCTTCGCAATATTAAGGGTAGTTCATTCTTTTTTCCTATCTCTTTAGGAATATCTGATCTTTTATATCTATTTCATCAAATAAGTTCCTTTGTACGGCCTCGTAGGTGGTGATCGATTATTTGTTGATGACATTCCATCCTCTCTCCATGTAAAGTCCTCTTTGTAAACCTTCTAATGTGAGTAGGTGGTGAAAGGCCCTTAATTTGATAACTTCTTCATGGTACCTAGATACAAAACTCTAGAGACTCTCATTAGGGCTCTATCGTAACAGCAGAGGTGAACTTGTATTGCGGATTGTCTGAATGGCACCTCAAAAGTTTTCTATAATGTTTTGACTTAGTTGCTGAAAACTCCTAATAGTTCTTCTAGAAAGGTTTATGAACAATATCCTAGGTTCGCCTTTTGAGATTAAAGAGAATAATCGACACATCTTAGACTCACTTAGTTCTTAGATATACATTATCTCCCTGAATATATTTATATGTAGTATGGGATCGATTAAAGCATGATTTGGGGTATCTTGAACTTTTTATGAATAGTTAGCTACAGTATGTCTTTGGTGAAAGAAGAATCGCTAATTTTTTTTGCCTTTGAGTGTTTGCCTGGGTTCTGAACCAGACCTGTCCTTACCCTGACCTCAACTTCTTCCAATATCTTTTAACACAGGCCTTTACGATCTATGTTTCAATAAGGCGAGCACTATAGTCTCTAGATTGGATTTTATTGAATTGCAATCTCAAATCCACCATAGTGTACCTCAGCTTGGTACCAATCCTCATACCTATTCTAAGACTGTAAGGAGCATTAGACATTCTTGGCTCACTATAATTACCCACACCAAAATCTATATTCACGCCAACTTTCTCTTTTTCTTTCTACAAACTGGTGAGTCGAGCATTTCTTTTATTAGTAGTAGCTATTGGACACTAGGCCTTTAGGCCATTTTTTTTTATTGCGGATGGCTAGCCACTTCTTTTAAGACTTCTAGTAAGGTTTGATGTCTCTTTTTGATGTGCTACTCCTGGACTAGCATCTTTAGACTTGAGGCCTTCTTTTTCAATTGTCAATTCTTCTATTCCAGAGTGAATATCTTTTTGTCATCCTTTGCTTGCGTGTTTCTACACTTTTCTAGCTCTACCTCCAACTGTCGTGACCTGCATCCTTCAATTCTAGCATTTGCTCTACTTACTAATAGTGCAGCAATGTGATCCTAGACTTCATTTTCATTAGAGGACTCTATGACATTTCCTTTATCATTAGGACGAATAGGGTCCCCATCCCTCTCTATTTGCACTTTTCTAGAGAAATAATTATGACTATGCCTAGCCATTTGCACGCGAAATATCCTACAAATTTTTCTACAAAGGCTTTTAGTTCGTTGTTTCCCACAGACGACGTCAACTATTGATGTTTAAATTTTTTTAGGGGAAAAAACTTAGTATACCACAAAGATTCTATCGTTGTTACCACTTAATCAGCTAAATGGAGCAATATCTCGTCTCGGTCAAAGACTTGGTAGATGCTACCTGAAATAAAAATAAGAAAGTTAAGAGTAAAATAGGCTTATCGGCGTATAAACTCTGATACTTAAGTCAATAATTGATTAAAGGCTTATAAATGAGAATAAGGGGGCTCACAATAAAGTGTTTATGCTCTTTATCGACTCAGGCCATTGGGATCAAGAATATTTAAAATAGTGGTGATGTAGAGCACTTTTTCTTCTATTAAGTGTTCAAAAAAAAAAATCCTTTTTTATGTAGCAAATCCATTATTTATAGAAACCTTTGCACGTGTAAGCATAAGAGAACAGAAGCTTGGTTAGATAGTATGCGACTGATATGAGCAGCTGACAAGTCACTTCACCATCACCTGGTGTTAGATTAGGGTGACAAAATAAATGTTTGTAGCTGGTAGGGCACGGTGTCTCAAACCTTAAATGTGTTAGAACGTTCTGTCGAGTCTTAAAAAATACACCCAGATCACTCCTCAAGTCTCCCGTTTTTGACTGGCGTGGCCAGGTCACCTCAGCATTCTTGGCAACAGGCATGGGGAGGAGCTAGGCCAAGCCGCCCATTAGCAGAGGTCAATGAGGGAAAAAAACTTAGACTCAGAAAAACCCACAACATTAATCTTTATTAATTATTTTTAATTAATTTAGCTTATATTTTATATTTAATTTAAAATAAAATTATTCTTAATTATATTTATAATAGTATCATAATCTAAACCACATTAATAATGACATAAAAAATATTGATAACTATTACATAAATAATAAAATAATAATAATAATAATAATTTTACAAATTTTAAATATATCATTATAGATAATATCGTTAAATTATATTTTTAAAAATTTGCTATTGAAAAAGAGATTAATATGTCAAATAATTAATTTTATAAATAAATAATACAAAAATCTTGAAAGGAATGATAGATGAATTTCCTATTCACTCTTTAATTTTATTTTTTCATTAAAGCACAGTAAACTACGATTGAATG
This sequence comes from Trichilia hirta, assembly GCA_035221805.1. NCBI lineage: Eukaryota > Viridiplantae > Streptophyta > Magnoliopsida > Sapindales > Meliaceae > Trichilia > Trichilia hirta. The sequence goes on along the minus strand of JAWDEX010172959.1, from coordinate 12,596 downwards.
AAAACATAATAAATTACAAAATTTGAATTAATATTTATCTTATAATTAACTTATTTAAAAATTACGTTTATTTTCAACTCTTAAATTATTATGATTGTGTAATTTACAAATTAAATTAATTGAATTAATAAAATCCAATTTATTTTACAAAATGTATTTTTTATTTTTTGATATAGATTGAAGTAATTACAGTGATTATCTAATAATTTAAATAAATAAATTATTTTAATAACAAAGTGCCCAAATAAAAAAACCAATAATAATAAATAAGAGCAATAAATTTTTTTTAGCATTTTAATAATTTTAGTTAGTCAAATAAAATATTGCATTAAGAGAGGTTTGTACGAGTTTTCATAAAATATATTTTATATTATTATTCTCATAAATTTTAGAAAAAATTTCTGAAAATATCATTTATTTTTAAATAATAATAAATAATATTATACTAGTAACAATTCATGAAATAGAATATTTAATTTTAGACTTGGTGTTAGAAATACGGATTTTTTATATAAATTTTTGCGTGTAAATTTATATAAAAAAATATAAAATTAATATAATTATAATTATTAAAAATAAATAATATAATTAAAAAAAATTAATACTACTGTGTTACATCGTTTTGTATATTGTATATAAAAAAATAATATTTTCATGATTATTTCTAATTTTATTCTCATTCATTAAAATGACGTGATTCATTGCTTCAATTTTTATCTGGTTGTTAAAAAATTAGAACATAAAAGACTATTAAAAAGTTGTGACGGCATGATGGGCCCATCTAGCTAAATTCCATTCTGACGTGGGACCCACGGCAGGAGGTTAAAATCTTGCATGTCTAAATTTTTAACCATTATAACTCATCACATTGGATAAAATCCCTGCCTCCTGGCAGTATTGCATGCGAACTCTGAGCGATTTCTTTTCTCTCATCAGTTTGTCTACCACTGTAACTCAATTCCAGTTTCCCTCCATAGGTAAAGTCTCTTCGAATCCGCGATCTGATCTGAATTTATTTTACTTATCATGATTTTTCCTTTAACATTCATCTCTATTTTCGATCGGGATAATAGATTGAATCACGCCACTAATTTAGATCCAACATCGCAATTTTTTTCGCGTGATTTGTCTGTTTGTTTTCATAAGATGATTGATTATCTTTTTGGACAATTTTGTCGAATCATCAGTATAAACGCAATTTAGAATATCAAGAGGTCGAAATAACTCGCTCCAGAGAAAGAAAAGGGTTGTGGTTTTGGAACCATGAATTCCAGAAGGTTAGTTCAATTTATGTTCTAAGGATTTTTCTTTCTAAATGGATATATATTTGATTTTGTGAATATTTCATAATACGTATATCTGAATCATAATGAGATTTGTGAAGAGTACTTAGAAGGTAGTCTTTTGTCAAGCTTTATTCTTCGACCTGCTGCATTTGAATTCTTAAAATATTTTTCTTATTAATTTTGTTCTATATGCATTGGTGTTACTCAAACGAATCTTCTTAAAATTAATTGTTTTCCTACTTGAATTTGGCCGTGTTTCCATTCTTGTTCCTCTTTTTTTAAGGATATCACATCCCCTTGGCTCTGGCAGCATTTCCAAAAAGATGTATTCTTGGATTTTGGGTCCAACTCTGATCTTTTGGGATATTACGAATCGCATATTATTACATTTCAGTGTATGTAGAGAGGAATAATCAATTGGCTTACCATTCAATAACTTCATTTGGGCAATCATTTCAATAGCTAGTGATGGAGACTTGTTGATGACCTAACGAGTAGTTTTGACCGCTTTTGCTTGAAATGACTGGGTGGGCATGTTTTTCTTGACATTATCCTAGTGCTAGAGTAAAGCTTAGTTCATTCTCCCTGTTACACTGTTCTGTTGTGAAGTATATATGACAATAATCTGCCTTTACAAAAGGCATCAAATTCCATCTGATGCCTTTGGCTGTCGTCAAGTACTTTATCCTTTTACCAAATTCCAGTTTGAAGGTTTTGAATGTTGGGAACACATCTGACTTGTGCTTGATTGTATACAATCTACATCTTTATGAGAAATCATCAATAAATGATACAAAGTATTTTTCTCCTCCTAGGGATTTAAATTGTGCCTCCCAAATATCATAATGTGCCAATGCTATAATGCTTCTCCGTCTAGCGGTAGATTTGCTGAATTTCAACATGTGCCGTTTACTTGTAATCTAATGCTCACATAAAGGTAGAGATATTGATTTTAGGCGAGGAACAATTTACAGCCAAATTCAGTCCTTGTTCTGACATGTGGTGTGTAGGGTAGTAATTTTTGACAAGGAGATGGAAAGTTACAAAATAATCTTTGAAAATGAAATGGGGAGGCATTTAGGTTACAGGAAATTTTGACTGTAATGGTATAAAGGCAGTATATGCTGGCGAGCCATAAAATTGAATGTCACTATAAATTGTGGAGTCTAGAAATAACAAGTTACGTTAGCTTCGTTTGTATCATCCAAACACCACAAAAAGCCTTGGTAATTGGAAGATATGTAGCCTTCAAATTTCCTGAGCATTCTTCCTACCAAGTGTCTCTTTTCTCTGTTTTGAGGGGGAGATTGTGACGAACTAGTCACAGAGAATTTGTAATTTTTTTTTTTTTTTTTTTTGTCTAGTGAAAGTCTTTAAAATATTTGTCTGTGGATGTTTCTCTTAAGAGGGTGTTACCACATAAATCCTGTGTTCATTATTTTTCACCATATATATATGTTGGCATTTATGCATTTATTTTCTCTGTTTTTTAACTTGTACCACAAAAATCTGCTCATTAGCTTACCAACAATTTTTGTTATCCATTGGCTTTAAAGTTTGCAGTTGATTTATTGTAGACTATTTAATAGTTATCTGTTAAGATTGTTCACAAATTAGAGATTAATTTCTGTATAATCCTTTATGTTCTTGATTTTGTCCATTGTCTTAGGCTGCTATTGTTGAATGCTAAATGGTATCTCAAATCGGACTGAGTTGATGCATATAGGGTGTAGAAATATTCAAACAGAAAGGAGTTTAGTATTAGAGAATTTTCTTGAAGAATTGACTTATTACTGTGATTTTAACCTGATTTGAGAATCAGTGATTGCAGTCCTGAGTGGCCCCAGGGCCAGATCAAATGAGATCATGCTCACTAGTGTTTCTTGACTGCTTTTAGGTTTTAACTGTTATCTGTTACGTTTTAAAAATCATTTAAGGATGATGAAAATATTGATTGGCTAAGTGGTTTTGCTTTTGGACCCGTATAATTTGATAAGATTCATTTTAGTAGTTTCTGACTCAACATTGACCCGAATTCTTTTGGACTATATTATTTTGGTTCTATATATTTGTATTGTAAAGTGCCTGCTTCAGACAAGTGTCATAAGTGGGGAATCATGGCCTGGGATACTGTTTGAGAGGAGTCATTAGCATTTAGCAATTTGTGCCTGAGAAATGAGATGCTGTATGTTTCATTTGGTGTAAAAAGTTTAATACTGAAGTTAATAATTGTACACTAATGACTAAAATAGCTCTCAAGGAGATTTATTCTCACCAAATACATGTCTTTGTTGTTATCTCGTCCATGCTGTTTAGTTCTTGGTTCCAAGGGGATTGCATTTTACCTTAGCCAAGTTGTGGTCACTTCACTCTTATAAAAATTGGTTGACAAGCTAGAGCTAATATGTCTTTGTGACTTCTGGTGATCAAGAGCTTTAAATATCACGACTCTTTTGTGTTTGATGATTTTTCAATTATATTTCTCACTTGTGACCTCAAACTTCAATAATTGTTGCATATTATATTAACCATTTCTTATACTAGTTAAGTTATTGTTGGTTTCTGCATGGTACAACCATGCCACTACTCAAGGAAATTTCTTTTGGTTCCAACATATCATCTGGTTGTTTTGGTATGCTGAGTTTTGTTCATTTTCAGAGACTACCGTAATAACAAAGTTGCACTTTTTGATGGCATTGAGGAGGGTGGCATTAGAGCTTCATCTTCTTATTCCCATGAAATAGATGAGCATGAAAATGAAAGGGCAATGGAAGGATTGCAAGATAGAGTCAATCTTCTAAAGAGAGTAAGTTATATCTTTGTCTGCTAAACTTCAGTGCCATTGTAAGACATGTTTCTTTATCAAATCACAAGTGTTTTAGAGCATCTTGGTGTTTTAGCTTACTTGTGCTCTGCTTGACCATTGTAAGACATTCTTCTTTGTCAAATCACAAGTGTATTAGACCATTTTGGTGTTTTAACCTACTTCATTTATGCTCTGCTTGGCTGTTGACAATGCAGATTAGATTAACTAAATGACAAGAGTATCGATAGTGCAAACAATTGAAATTTTGAATTTTATGAGTATCTCAATTGTAATAAATTTTATATTATTACTGAATTTCCTGTTGTTCTCTGTTGTTTTGGCAAACCGGGAGGAGTTTTTATATTCAGAGAACTGCTACGCTCCTGAAATTTGTATGATATTAAGATTACCAATGTTTGACTCGAAGGTCCCTCTTTAGGTTTTAGATATCCGGCCAATCAATCAATGCTATGTTAATTGAAATTTGACTGACACTTGTACACACACGCGCGCACGCACACGCACGCACGCATGCACGCACATATACGTATAAATTTTTAGCTTTATAATCTTGAAATATTGCTAGCAAATTCCAACATGTGCAATTTCAACAGCTGTCGGGTGATATACATGAGGAAGTGGATGGTCATAATCGCATGTTGGACCGAATGGTATGTAGAATTCAGTACATATTCTTATTCTGTATCAGTATTAGCTGTTGTCTAGTTGTTACACATCCGGCGTGTTTTTCAGGGCAATGATATGGATTCATCTAGAGGAGTTCTGTCAGGAACTATGGATAAGTTTAAAATGGTAGGTGGAACAGAGGACTAACTTCCTATTGCATTACTGCTGCTGCTGTTTTTTTTCTCCTTTGCTCTTTCTTTTTGGTTTCCTATTTAATTTCATAACTATTATGAAACGTCTGATCTGCCTTACCAGGTTTTTGAGACCAAATCAAGCAGGACAATGTTGACTCTTGTTGCATCATTTGTGGTCATTTTCCTAATTGTATACTATCTCACTCGGTAAATGATCTATGATGTATGTGATGTGGCAGCTCTATATTAGAAGTGGAATGACCCTATATTTGTGCAGTCAACTTATATGCTGCATGTAAGGGATTCTGGTATGGTTGTATAAAGAGATCTTGTTCTACGCAATGTATGTGTTAAAAGGGTGAAACTGAGAGAATAATATTAATTGGAACGTGGGCATTCTCTACTGCCGGCCCTTGGGTTCCTGCATTTTTTTCTGTTTCCTGAGGTACCCACACAAGCTGAGTCCAGGACGTTTACTGGCTTGCTACCTGTTAATGACTGGTTTTGCATTCTTGGTTTGCTCCGATTTGGAGCAGCATCCATATCATGTAACACCAGCTAATGAGTGAACTCTCGGTTCAGGCGTAAATTGATTCAGAATATGATCTAAATATATGAACACAACACAATTTGAACTTTATAATTTATGGAAGAGCATAAAGAGTGCATGTTGAACTGTTGTGGCCTGGCCTGCATCAACGCCTATTGGTAACTAAACTCTGCGCAGCTTGAGTCAGGAATTTAGACTTTAGAGGCATGGATGGCGGCAAAGCCAACAATACCCAATACTGTAAAATATAGTTTCCAGTATCAACTCTGTAAGTTCCAAATGATAAAAAGACTGCGTTGCATGACGGCTTGCACCAAGGTTAACAATCAAACACAGCCTTACTGTTTCTGTCATGTTCTAGAATTTTGGAGTAACACCAGTGATGAGATTATTAAAAGAATTAATAGTCACTTCTCAGCGAGTATAATCGCCAGAAAAATAATTTGTGCACCAGCCGGAAATCGAACCCGGGTCTGTACCGTGGCAGAGTACTATTCTACCACTAGACCACTAGTGCTTGTTGAGATCATTGAAGGTAATCATTATACTCATTGTTTTAGATAGAATGAGTTGTCATAAAAAATAATGAATGAATGCTTTCGGGAGACGACACACCATATTTTGGAGTATGTTTTAAAACAATAATAGATGAATTTTGTCTGACACTGTAATGTGATGATTTTTAAGTTATTAATATAAAAATATATAGGTCTCATTAAAAATTAATATTATAAAATAATTTTTTTAACTTTATTTTTAAGATATAATACATAAAGCCAAAGCAATTGACATCAAGTTAAACTTTGGATGGGATTATGAATTTTCAGTGGAGCCAAATAACTCATCAACTAGTCTACAAAATCTTTAGAAGCATGGGGAATGTATGTGAATCAATATGATAAATTCTCTACGTATAAAATTTGGTAATATTCTCCAAATATAAAAAGCAAAATAATAATATCAGATTAAAAAACAAACAGTGCACTCTTGTTTCTCTTGACTAGTAATGATTACAATTCAAATTAAAGTAACAACACAATATCATTCTCCATTAAACTATATAAACCTACCTGCATATGTTTATGTGAATCCGGACGTTCCCAGAAATTTCTTCTAACATATCTATTGGGAAAATAATCCAATCTCTAGCTCGTCAGTAATTCCAACTTCCATAAACTTTAATGAATAATTATGATTATGTATGAATTAGTTTCTACCCCTATTGTAGAATATTTGATAAATGAGAATTATTGTATATTAACTTAATTGATTAATAATACATGAATATACATATCTATTTATAAAATTAAAATGAATCATAAGATAACTAACAAATATAAAATAATTTTAATTATGAGCTAGATATAAGATAATTCTAATATAACTCAACGTTGTTGGTAAAAAACTGAAATTAAACAACGTTTAATAAAAATCTGACAACTTTCAATAGATTAGAGTTGACGGTACTCGATGTCATTAGTGAAAAAAATAAAATTCGACGACTTTGAATAAATTGAGGTTGACGACACTCAACTTCGTTGATAAAGAAAAAAAATCTAACAACTTTAAATAGATTAGAGTTGACAGTACTCAATATTGTATGCGACCATTGTCCTTAGGTATGGGTAACAAAAATTCTGTAAGTCCATGGAGAATTGATTGTTGTGCGCAGTTTAAAAAGCTCAATGAAAAATAGAATGCAAATTTGAAAGAGAAGCACGTCAGCTGGTATTTCAGTAAAAGGGTTAGATACCGATATATCAAGAGGAAAACTTGAAGAAGCCACGCGCGCAGGTAGTTTAACTGGCAAAAAATACCAGTATCACAATCAAACTTCCATAAACTGCAATAGACAACAGAATTCTACGAGCACGCTTGTGAACAGGATTATCAATTAGATCATGGAATGGATTGTCAATTATTTTTAAGTATCATCCCACTTCTTACAAGGCCTAGTAGGGGAAATAGTATCTGTGACAAGCGAAAGATGGCTAGGTTTGAAATTGATTGGGGGCTATGGTTAGTAACCACTCTAACAATGCACATCATTACATAAAAGCAATTAACCCTAACTTGACTTTCAAATCAGCTCTCATACCATATAAAATATTTGATAAATTAGAATTGTTGTATATTAATTTTGTTGATTAATAATACATTAATATATATGTCTATTTATAGAATGCAAAGGAATAATAAAATAACTACCTAATACAAGATAAGATAACTCTAATATCTATGTTAATTATTTAGTGTTTGTTGTTAATAATTATAGTCTTATTTATATATATATAGTGAGCACGGCTTTACTTAGTTGCTTAAATAATGGTAAATCATTATTACTACAAACATGTATTGCTTCATATAGATTAGACAGCAGAATGAAGAAGGATAAACATAAATATATAATAACATAGTACTTTGGGGACAAGAATGAGAGAGAGAGAGAGAGAGAGAGTACTTAATTTGTTCAGAAGCAATCTTTAATGAAGTTTAGTCGGGCAATGCTATATCATGTAGAATTACAAATCAAGCTGTTAATTAAGAGATTAAATTGTATGCCCTAAATGATGGTAATCATGAATGAATTCTTCTCATGTTATGTGTGTGTGTTTAATGAATAATATTAAAATTTTCAAGTTGTATTATAACTTTAAATTGTAAGTATGACAGATCCCAAAGTTGGGATAAAAATTACAATTTCTAACAAAACTCATATATAATAAATGCCATTTTTACTGTAGATAAGAATTGGTGATGGAAAATTGGTGCTGTGATCATGGAAAAGCCTCAATCACAATAGAAACTAAATCTTTATTCCACTTGATTTGTATTAACCTGATTCGAGTTTCTTCTATTAGGATAAAAGAAAGAATGTTATTCATCCTTATAAGAAGAGTAGATGTTAATTAAGGTCGGGCTTGACAGATTTGTTTTATCAAATTGTTAGCACACAAAACATTGAAAAAAGAAGAATAAGATATGTGGCGCATGAGGTCGTATGTTTGTTGGAGTAGATTTTTTCAGGTATTAGAAGTTGACCTTTTTTTCATAGGAATAAATATCCAAACTAAATTTTAGCCAATCATATTGATGAATCAGTCCTCATATAAGTGACCTTGGACAAAATTCTCGACACTCAGAGCAAAAAAAATGTAAGATATTTTTTTCATGGGTTGGTCCCAATTGACTCATGACTAAATTGTAAGTTAGCATTGGAAAAATGAAAAAGTTTGTCACTTTAAATTTCTCTCTATATTTGAAGTTGATCATTCCTTGTAAGAATAAATATTTAACGTTAAGCTTATTCGTGAGTCGTTCTTAGTTGATTTTTGATCAAATTGTCACTGCTAAAAAAAAGAAATATAAGACATGTGGTAGTGATATGATTGTATGATATATCTATAGATGAGTTCATATAAAAATTCATAAATATAGTAGTACCATTTACTTACATCCTTATCATAGATTCTCATTTCGCTATAATAAGAGCTAAAGACAGCATAACATCCACTGAAACATTCTCCTCATATCTCTCTTCACATAAATAACCGGCTCTAGGAAAAAAGAAGAATAAAATTAACAAGGTAACTGATAGCCGTATGCATGAACTAATAAATGATCAATTTATTTTAGCTTCATTATTAAGCTAAACCATCCAAAGTAAATTTTAAAATCACCTGGTAACAGTGGATTAGTAGTCAACTCATATAATTTTGGTAGAAATTGTTCTCTCAATGATGTATACGAATGAAAAGTCAAAGACTCAAGTAATATATCTGTCAAGAATTATTATATCTCGCAAAAAATGAACAGCATGATTATTTTTACTTTTATCCGATGTATATTTGGGTTAAACAGCATTGCTTCTATTTTTATCTTGATCATGCAATATTCAAGTAGAAGTTTTCTGATATATTGAGAGAAACAGCAGTACTGCCTCAAACTGAACAACCAACAAAAAGAAAAGGGATGTGATATCATTTATAACAAAAAATTGATCAACCAGTGGTTTCAGATAATATTACCCACTGATCTATTAATTAATTATCCTCCATTTGTAAATAGTTTTACAGATATTTCGACTAGGATATATAGATTTAAAATATATAATTAATGCATACAGAATTTATGGTGTCACACAAAAAATGCTAATACTCAAAGCAATTGTCAAGATTGGAACTCAATAAATGTAAATTAAAATAGATATTGATCGGGTCTGCTGGACAATGTTTAGGATTTATATAACCCACTGCTTACTTATTTTAAGATTATTTTTAGGCAGCCATATATGAAGAATATACAGCATGTTCCCTTTTGATGGGATTCTCTAATTTTCTCACGTTTTCCTTCATTAATAAACTCACTCTTCAATCAAGTAATCAGGGCTACCGAACTAATAAAATCAATTCAAAAGAAGATTAACAAAATTGAGGATAAACAATTTAAGCAAGTTCTATTCATTCCACGAAAACATCGAAACCATAGCCATTCTTTACTGAATTATAAAAAGGAAAAAGAAAAAAATTAACTCGATCAAACAGGAAGTTATACCGAAGTAATAAAATCAATTCAAAAGAAGATTAAAAAAATTGAGGATACACAATTTAAGCAAGTTCTATTCATTCCATGAAAACATCGAAACCATTGCCATACTGAATTATGAAAAGGAAAAAGAAAAAAGTAACTTGTTCAAACAAGAAGTGATATTGGAAAAAAATAAAGCTTAATATAACCAGCAAGTATAGAGAAAATACTGTAGAGGAAGGATAACATAAGGATCTCACAAAACCCTAATGAAATAAGTCTTCAACAGTAGATGCAAAGAAAAATGATGAGTACCTTCAAATCTGCAGGTTTAAGCTGGTATATAATCTGTTCTTCTTTCTATGAAAAAGCTAGCAGTGGAAGCATTCGTTTGCCTCTCCTTTCTTCGCCTTCATATCAAGTAGAATTTCCAAAACGATACACCTAAAAGCAGCTAAATTATTCAAATATTTCTCACATAAGAAACATCGATCGAATTGCAAAATGAATTCACAGCTGTACAATATGACAAACATAACTAGGCATATAAAATCCACAAATGAGGGATAAAATACTATGGATGACGACCAAGTCGAAGTTCCAAATCCATTCCATCTTCTTCAATGGCAATAAAATACTATGGATCATAACCAAGTCGAAGCTCCAAATCCAGTTTATCTTCTTCTTCACTGGCTTCTTCTCTTTCTTCATTAAGATCCTCAGATACACGAGATTGGCCAACTGTTAAGCCGAGATTCCCTCGCCAAACATCATCACCATATAGATTTAAATGCTGGGGATGGTTTCCATACGTGTGAAAAGCATTACTATGATTTGTGTGCATAGATCTTTCATCCGATGGGAAATATGTTTGATAATTTACGCCCATCTCAGAAGAAGGCGTAGAAAAATGGTCAGCACTTGGGTAGTTTTGAAGTGGCATATACGATTTAAAACTTGCATAAGTCTCACCAACTTCTTCTGAATTTGAAGGAATAACAGAACTTGGCGTTTTCTTTGCCTTATCTTTCCTGTGAATATTCATATGTCCCCCCAAAGCCTGCGCCGTGGTGAAACCTCTCTTGCAAAACACACACTCGTAGGATCTCCCAGTTCCCACATGATCATCGCATCCTTGCTCTGATCTATCATCGTCTTCGCTTGAGCTTTTCGAATCTTCATAAGCGTTGGAGTCCATATTGAAAAAGAAATTTGTAGAAGTTATTGAAAGAGAGATTAGGGTTGTTGTTATTATAAAGGAGAAGCAAGGTTAGAGAAGTGGCGGATGTGAAACGAGTAGAGACAAAGAAGGGACATAGACATTGCCTTTACCCATGTAATATGATCTATGTGAAAGAGAAAAGTCTCAGATGTTTGCAAACACAGCATTTCTTTGTTAGCCGGCAGCCGTTAATTAATATTGAAAAATTTTACACAGTAATAATTTAAAACTGTTATTATTAATTTGTATTAATTGTAAATAATGGTAGCAAGTTCATGTTGCTCATCATTCTTAGGTTTTTCCTAACGCGGTCTTCAATATTCAATTTTTCATATATTTTATACTTTTTTTTATAAAAGGATTATATTATGTGTAATATGTACAAATAATATATATAGCACATAAATGTAGACAATTTTCAATTAGAAATGGTAAAACTTTTCAAATTTGGGCAATAATAATTCTTTAGTAGTCAGCCTACAAGTTGTAATATTAGTTTGTCATGTAGCTACATTACATAGACCTCTCCATGATGTCTGCTTTAATTTACTCTTTTCTCTTCTATCTATTAATTAATTAATAGGTAGCCTTAACCTCAAGAGCTGGCAGTCTAATTCGATTAATTTTCTAATTTCAAGATATAGATGAAACCCACAACTTAAAACACACGAATATATAGAGGACATAATTAGAGTCATTAAGAAGTCAAAAGATATTATCTCAATCCTAATTACGTGACCTTTTCTAGTTATTTCCTATATATATATATATTATCAATGAATCTATATATATGTGGAGGTTCTCTCAATTTGATTTGATAATTAATAACTAAAACAAAAAGAAACATATTTTGATTATTACACAATACATATAATATATATTAATATAATTAGATTTAAATCTATATTTGCATAAAATTAGATTAAAAAAAAATATTCTAAATTATTTATATTGTATATAATATTTATTAGAAAAATATTCATTTATTACTTCGTTTACTAATTGTAATTATTGCATTTTATTAAAAATTTTGTTAACTAGAATTTTGATGAATTAAAAAATAATTTATCAAATATAAAAATTTTAGCAAATGCTCTAAAGACTCTAGTTAGAAATTTTTTTTTATTAATTATAATATATGAGATATATGATATATTATATTATATATGGTTGCTAGTAATGCCCTAATAGCAACCGTACACTTTATTATTTAATCCGGATAATTTATTGCAAGTTCCCATCACAAATACTGCCACCACATATATCATAAAGAGTTGCCAGCTGTCCCATTTTTTTTTTTTTTCTCATAATTAAATATCATATATTACTAATAATTGTTTCATAAATTCATTTGTCAAAGACTAATAATCAAATATAAGTAATT
>JAWDEX010172941.1:0-15594 GCA_035221805.1 Trichilia hirta | reverse complement strand
GTCAGTGTAAGTCATAAGTTATACTAAAATTTTTAATAGAAAAATTTAATAATGACCGTCTAAAGTAAGTTAGATTACCTCTCTGACTCTATAAAAAAAATATAAAAAAATTTATAAAACCTTAGATTGTCTTTATCCTATTAAAAAGGGTGTCATTAATATAAAGAACAGATAAAAAGACATAACTCTAAAAATATTGCATTTATTATTCAAACAAGTATGTATTGTTGTCATATAATTTTACATTCTACGTTTATGTATGTACGGTTGGTCATCAAAATTTTTCTAACTACTAATGTTAGTCAACTAATTATTTAGTGAAGTCAAAAAATGAAAGAAAATTGCTTCTACTTTTCTTTGATGGGATGGTTTTTGTCTTGTAACTATTTTTTTTATCTTGGGAAGATTAAGATATAGAATTTAAATGGGGTAAAAAGAAGGAAGGACCCATTATTCATATCTTGATGATCTAACATGGAAATGACTCAATGATTTTATCATAATAATCATCTTGTTGCATATAGATCTAAAGGATTGATCATCATCGATGAAATTTTTGAGATTTGCATTGCATTTACATTTTCAAACGCTTGAAATGTTGTTGGTTAATGATAATTATAATATATACTTTTGATGTGTTTAAATTTTAAAACCTCTACAATTAACATGACATGCCTACTCCGGGCATAAAATAAATGATGTTATTGTTAATTTATACTTCACCACTAGGAGTTCTAAATTCCTATTCATTTTTACGTACGAAAGTAGGGCAATTATGTCACCACCTACAATCAAGCACTACTAAGTCATGATTTATCAAAGGATAAAAGTAAAAAGAGAAATATTAAAGTCGGCTCCCTAATCTTTTTATAATTTCCCAATTCAAATGTAATATTTTTATCTGTATCAAATAGGTTCCCGCTACCTACAAAAATAACTAAAATAATAAAATGTTAAGTTGAATAATTTTATATTATGATTTTTGAAATACAATATTATGAAAATAAATTTGTAATTTCTATTGGTTATTAGGAATCTTCTATTATATAATAAAAGAAAAATTACGCCTTCATTTAGGACACCAACTCTAATTTTGTAGAGTCATTTATTGAAATACTAAATAAATAATATACGTTAAATCACGGAATTAAAAAAAATTATAACACTAATTACTGAGTTAAATTTTAAGGATTTGAACATTATTACTAAAATATGTAATGCTACAAGTAAAATATTCACTACTTGTCTCCTTTTTTATTTTAAAAAATATTTAAGTTTATGTATAATTTTTATTTTTTTATTCTCACTCTCAGAGGTTCACTAATGGGCTATTAAGTTAAAATAATAAGGAATATAGTCTTATGTGTATACAATACTTTAACACATTACAAACATTCTATTCTTAGATTTCAAATTGTAATGGCCAGTTCCATTAACTTAGATTTTGAACTAGAATAGCTAGTCAAATGAAAGCTGTTTATATATAATTCACGCACAAATTTACCTCCTTGGTAAAACCTTAGGAAACAAAAAAACAAAAAAAAGGACACGCAGGAAAGCAATAAGAGGGTTTTAAATATAATTACAAAGAGCTCATTTTATAGGCTTAAAATTTCAGTTTAATAATCAATTTTCACAGATTTGCGATAATCGTGATCCAATGGAATCTAAGTTTGTGTTAGTATTTATGGAAAATTGAAGTAGAAAGAAGGATAATCTTCGTTGCAAGTGGCGATACGACGTATAAATATAATATTATCTTCTTCCACTACTCAAATCTTCAAAAACAAATGGATGCTAAATTCCGGCCACTTTAATTAAAATCAATCGCTTGGATTGGGATGATTATTCGGATGGGGGATAACAACAAAAGAAGATGAATATTATATATAAGCAGAAAGAAAAAAAATTATCTAGTCTTTGTAATTATCATTACATCAATGACCAATAATATTTAATATTAATCACTAGAAATTCTTGATAAATATACCCGACGGGCTGAGCTTCAATTAAGATTAATCTCAAAACAATTACTTATACATATTTGATTCAGACATATAATATGAAAAAATTTAGAAAAAAAAAAAAAAAAGATCATTGATAGGCTTTGTATTCTCATTCAAAGGATGCGTTATAAACTAGAAAGCAACTTTGTAAGGTGTAATGGCATTATACATTATTAAAGCAAAGTTATGGCTGTAGTTATAGCCTTTAATTGCAAGGAATCATATTAGAATTAAACATTGATCAAAGTGGTATTTTGTGATAACCAAAGTGCATCGCAGTTAGCAAAGCAAAATGTGTTTCATGAAAGCACCAAACACGTAGATATTTAACTTCGTTTCATTAGGGACATCTTAGTTGAAGGCAAGGTTAAATTATAGAAGGTGCATATTATAAAAAGTGCAACAAATGTGCTAACCAAGGTAGTTCTTAAAAGACTCATTTTGAACTGGGGATATTTTAGTTATTTTATAATCTAAGGGCATTTTGGCACTTTATTATAAGTGTACATGCTAGTATAACTAAAAAGTAGACCATATTGAATTAAGTTTGATATGTATTTAGGTGAGATTTAAAAATTTGTTAGTTTAACAAGTAAATTTTGATGACCCATATCGAAATTCTTCTTATATAGAAGTAAAGCATTGATCCAAATTGTTTAAGTATCTATTCAGACAAGAAAACTGAAAGATGGTAGCAACCTAGAGAGAATTTAGTTGAACAAATCGCATGATTCATTTGATCAAAGTTAGACTAGAGGTATTTGGTCGAACAAGTTGAAGCATTCATTCGACCGAGTCCAAAAGCATAAATATTCCAAAGAGCATGCAAAATCTCGATTGAACAAAACTTAAGATTTTTTTGATTGAAGTGCTATAAGGCAAAACTATTGTAAAAGGTATGGGACCATTCAGTTAAACAAATAGAGGTATTCGTTCAATCAAATGTGAATGAGGATGATTCGTTTGAATAAATTAGGAGATTTGTTCAATCAAATTTAAGGCTGAATAAATTAAAGAGAGACCTAAAAATTTTGGTTGAATGAATAGGAAAGTTCGTTTAATTGAATTGCCATAATTTTACTGATTTTGCCCTTTCCAATAATTTCATTCTTTTTTAAACTTAAGGGAACTTTAATCATTTTACCTCTATTATATATAGCCCCCAAATCTCAAATTTCTCTCATTTTCTCTCCTCCTCCTCTTCCCTCACATTTTCCTCCCTCAATTCCCTCTTAGGGTTTCACCAATCTTTTATGTAAATCTTCAATTTCTTTTAGTTTCTCATCTAAATCAACACATATTCATCATTGCAAAGCTTATACAAGAATTTTTTTTTTTTTTTTATGTTTTGGCCATGAAATCACAAGGGAGAAAAATTAGAGTTTATGGCAAAATTGGGGTTGTTCATAACCAGTAAAGTTGACTATTTAAGGATGTAATCGATATATTAGTAAGATTTTTAACAATTCTAAGCATTAATCAATAGCACAATTGAATTTGGAACTATACATATAAGAAATTCAGTGATTTAAGTTTGATTTTAGTAAATTGAATTAGAATACGATCTTTATAGATTAAAATAATTAATATCGAGTTAATTAGTGGCTAAATTCTAGAGAAAACAAATTGAATTTGCAAAGCCCATATTATGTTGTACATTAGAAAATTGAATTGAGATACGAGTTAGTTGATATTATTATAAGAATGGCAATAAAATTTCATTGGTAAAAAGTAATTAATGGTCATTATCATAATTAGCCTCAAGATTAAGTATTGACTTAGAAATTTTGATTTCAATAAGCATAAACATCTCATATATGTTGCATCGATAGCATTTAAGTACTAGAAATTGATTTTATTATTCATTTGGTGTGATAGGCACTGATCACTCATACAAGTCACTCATTTAATGTGAGGATTCTAAGGGATTGTTTACCATCCCTATACTATAAGCGAATCTTTACAAATTTTATGATTTTAAAATGCTTTACAAAATTTATTGGTTTATGACTAGGGAATATATTATATATTATGTTTTACAAATATGAATGACTTGTATTTATTTTGATATATGAATATGGCCATGATGTTAAGGTTATTTTAAAAATGTGGATTTCTTTACATTGTTGACAATGATATGTTTATGAATGATTATGTATTAAATTTTGTTATTGATCATGTATTGATGATGTGGCTAGTAGGCCAATATTAGTGAGATAGTCAGTGGGTCAGGTTTGGCGTTTACTGTGGTTATAGAGAAGTTGCTTAAGTACAGACTTAAGGAGAGGCCATCTACGTGAGTGCATAGCAGTTGTGGCAAGTATAAGGGAGAATGATGTCACAGGATAGTTCACTATAGGATATGTTGAGGACAACCAAGAGTATCATCACATTACTACTTGAGATCAACGTTAGTAGAAGGGCTAAGTTTTGCTAAAATAAAATTCAAATAATCTTTGAATAAAATATTTTATAAATTAGAAACAAAAACGATTTTATATATGAAAACTTATTGACGATCTCAAGATTATCCATGGTTAGGATAATCACTGGGGAAGGTGGCCAACCCGAATATTTTTTTAAATATAGACCATGGTTTCAATAAGTTATGTTTTAAAACTTTTTTTGTGTGATTTTTCACTATTTTGATATCCTCTGAAGTAAATTGTTCATTGTGATTTAATATGTATCGATTTACTCACGGAGTATATTTCTGTGCACTCACCCCCTTATAATTCAGCTTTAGAAGATTCAAAGATTTGATGATTGTTTTAGAGCAATGGTGATCGTATAATAAACTAAAGCCGTTAGGTATTTTCTCTTGTTCAATTCACTGTTTGGTTATTGAAGTCCACTGGAAAAAATAAAAAATAGCTGTAACTGTATTATTTTATGAACTAAACTTGTTGTATTATGAATGTAAAGAAAGTTTATGAATTGTAAGTTTTATGCGTTGGTATTATTTAAAATGTGAATGTTTATCTTGTACTGAAAAATGTTATTAGATATATCGGAGAAACGAATTACTTTTATAATGATGATTATTGACTTGGTAATGATTTAGAGATATTTATGTTTGTTTATTTGTGAAGGAATAGATACCTAAATGCATGTTCTGGACTGTAGAGCATAACTTAAAGACTCGTGATGGTTGTCACATGCCGGCTCAGGGTTTGGGGCTTGACAGTTGTAGTTACAAAGTTCAAGCACTACTTTGATTTGATTTACTTGGTTTTTGATGACTGACGCTCAGTGCAAGTAAGTGATACAGTTTTCTTATGGAAGGGCGGAAGATTCCAAAGAAACGCAGAAAATATTCTGTAGGTAGCTATTAAGGGACAGAAAAGCTTGTATGAATTGCTAAATTTTGAATCAAGATTGTAAATGTCTGACTCAACATTAAAATTATGATCGATTTGATCTAATAAGGTCCAGCATACTCTTACATGCAGAGGATTGTTACTCCCGGTGTTCAGTTTAGAATTGGTTTTAGTCTTTCCATGTAAAAAGTCAGTTAAGTGAAATTTTAAAACTGAGAAGTTTCTATTTTTTCACAGATTGTATTCGCTTCCTTCTACCTTGATTCTAAATAAAATTTATGAGAGTTTTTCTCTGAAAATTGAGTGTTCTTGATTGTTCTTTTAGCTTTGTTTCTTTCGTTTTGATTCTTTGTTTTCGATTAGATTTTCTAGACAAGAAATCAGGGTCTGTTTCTACAAATTCTTGTTTTTGTGCATTCAATTTTTAAGGTTGGTTCAATTGATTGTACAACAAATATGCATTAAATTACTTTTTATATCATAAATGGTAAGTTTTCCTTACCTTTGTGCTCTGATTTCATGGAGGGATTATTGAGCTTACCTGTGATATAGTTCATTACCTCGCCATTCTAAGTAGTTATACTGAGTGTACATTATTGAGCAGTGAGTCACATGGGTATACCTTTTGGTGTTCTTGGGTTCAAACACTTGGTCAAATTTGTACCAATAGGAATGAACTGTACGACCAGTTTTGCTGCAAATTTGGCATACTGATTTCAATTGCCCTTTGCCTAGTGACCACCTTCCACTTCTTCGTTGGTTGGCCTCTTTATTTTTCGTGAAGCCTTCTGCCTCCTAGATTTTTCTTTCGGTTTTATTACTACTAACAGCAATATAAGCCTCCATATTGACAGGAGTTGTTCTACTTCAGTCGGCATTGAAAGATCAATGACTAGCCATAGACATCTTCTAAGTTCATCAGATCCATTTTTAATACTAAACTGAATGCAAAGATTAATGAATGAAGCGAAAAATGAAATTCTATAAGAATTTACAAGAAGAGCTCTACAAATATCTCTAGGCGGTTCATTCCACCATTTGAAAGTAATTGCAAGCCTAAGTTAGCAAGCGCATCTGCGAACAAGTTACCTTCCCGATATGCGAGACCTTGAACTTCATGGAATCGGGCATATGAAACTCTATAGTGCCAGAGAGTAAGAAGTTGCCAAACTACTAACTTGTCTTTATTGTGAGGTTTCTTAAATATTTAATCTTCTTCAATAATTGAATTAACCACCATATCATATGATTCTTTGTTTATGTTTTTATTTTGTTATACTAGTATGAAATATAAATTCAAAAATACAATTTTACGTTGTGTATTAAATGCCAGTGATATCTATATAAAAAAATAAGAATAAAAATAAAATTTGACTCTAAATAAAAGAATATATACATATTAAAAAATCTTTAAAAGATTAGATAAGAATAGATTGATATGTGATTCAAATTCCTCTATAAAGGCAGCTGATTGAGACAACAGCGAGGTTCCTTCAACCTAAGAAAAAGGTCACTGAATCTCCCAAGTATAAATAAGTACAAGGCCGGGCCATTGATAATTAAACTAATCTAGCGAGCAAGGCAAAGACATCGTAACTTTAGTATATGCAATAAAAGCTTAATCTCTATATTCTCCTTTATCTCACTGACAATTCACAATTTTGAAGTAGTCTTTTCAAGAATATACGTATCTACATCTTCTCGTAACTAATATAAATTTCCTGCATGGATGATGCATGCACATTATACAGGTATATAAATACAAAACCACAGAGAGAAACTGTAAAGAATGAGAAAATGGTCAAGTAAATCGATTCCATTAACAAGGGCATAGCTTTATGAGGGCTAGTCAGGACTGTAACCCAGTCTAGTCTTCTGAAAATTTCTCGTAGGTCTAAATAAATTGAAAGAAAATGAATTAGTATTAAAAAAATAATGTTCAAATCCTATATCTTTGAAAAAATATCTTATAAATCATAATGAACTGAACAATGTTCAAATTGGTATTTGAAATATCATTTTTAGATCTTAATAAATTAAAGAATTATTTTAAGTAACTCCTGAAAAATTATAAAATAACTGTATAAATTTAAAATAATTTGTCTTGTTCTCCAATTCTTCTTTTGACTCTCTTTATTAATTTATTCTATAAACCATTAAAGAATTAAGAAAGCAACTAATTTTGATTTTAATAATTATTTATATTTCAGTCGCATATTATTATATTTGCACAGTTTTCGACAAATTTTTTAGGCAAATATGCATTTGGAATGAGAAGACTAATTATTTTGTAATTAATATATCTTTTATTATTATGTAAGACTTATTTGTATGTGCAAAATTATTTGAAAAAAAAAAAAAATTATCAACTCATAATTTTTTTTTTTTAAAAAATGTATCAATTAACTTAAAGTACAAATAACATCAATTCCTGGCGACGCCACTAATTCCATACCTATTTAGAGTACAAGTAACTTAGATGAAAGAGTATATATCCTGTGGTGCAACAGAATTTATGATGTATACTTTTTCAACTCTTCCATTATAATCTTCCACTTTTACATTTTAATTTTTAACTTATGCAAATATTCACGAAGAATGAATTAAAGGATTTCAGCAGCAGAGTTGAGAAAAAATGAAAGATGCATGTAATATACATTATCTGTATGCACAATAGTCCTGCCTTATATTCATTCTTGTTTACGTTTCACATTTAGCAGATTTCCTTTACCACTTGATAAAGCAAACATGTGGGTGTGGGCACCCCCTGGCAAATAATTTTGTATCAATGTACCCTGAAGAGAAAACTCGTCTTTTGTTTGGAGTACTACTACAGTGTTGAGAAAGACGCTAGGTAGCAGCCTTAAATAATATCACAACGTAATTAAGAAAGCCAAAAATTTGACACTTAGATAGCACATAGAACAAAGAAAAAACGACAAAACTGTAATAAATTCCAAAAGCTTTATCTTTTTATCGTTACATTACAAGTTGGAAAGCTGCATACTACCAAACAACAAGCTGAAGTTAGACACACACGAGCTCAATTATATATTTCGTTTTCTCAACTGGGAAAACTGTCTTAGTATTCACTTAAGTTCATTCTCTTACTGCATTGAGATCATTAAATTTGTATATGAATATATAATTCTTTGCAAAAATGTTTATCCATTTCTGGGTATTGTTTATACAGTGTAAGTATCTTTTATTGATGAGGTGCTACCAATGAAACTGCTAATCCTTACATGACGCTGACAATGATAAAGTTTTTGTTTGATTTGGAAATATAAATTTTAACACCAAACTTTGCTTTTTCTCAACCTTTTAACCTAATTATTTGAACATCATATATTACTTACGCAGGTGTTTTGGTTTCAAACTAAGTTTTCTTTGCCAGCTTAGCCAACACTATTTATTCGTACTATATTTCTAACTAACAAACATTTCTTAAATGAATTGGGTCCCAAAACTGCTTCTTGCATTTCTTATCATCGTTGCTTTTATTTCAAATATCAATTCATTTTAAAAGATCTTAAAAAACCATCCAAAATTTAGAACCTTAACCCTTTAAGAACACCAAATGTAGAGTTCATTGCTCCTTTAAATCACACTCTAAATCAAAAGTTAGAACGGAAGCAAGTATAATATTTCCCTATATCTTATAGCCCAGATGATATAAACACAGAGAAACTGAGTCAAATAAGTTAATAAAAGGAAGATCTGATGCTCACTAAAAAAGAAAAATATGTTCAGTTACACATCATATAATAACTGATATATGGAAGATATAGCAACTTATCCGAGGTTAATTTCAAAGATAGATGGGCACTTACTAAATTTACATTGCATCAAGGCTTCTAAAGACATCAATTTGGGAAGATTCACAACACAAATTTGATGGAAACAACCCGAACCCTGGAAAATTCTCCGTTGTCGAACTCTGAGGTGTAATGAAATCATCAAGGGACTCGAAAGAGAAATCAATGAATTGGGTCTGCCCGTGGCCGGGTGTGGAGTCGACTATAGGGATCTCAATCTCGGCAAGTGCATCAGGATGATGATTGTCATTATTATGGACTATTTTTTCAGCATCCTCATCCTGGACCGTTTGATTATCGCTGCCGACATAGTGATCACCAGTGTCTGTGAACTTTGTGGGGTCAGCATTTTGGCCAGTAAGTTCTTGAACCAAAGCTCTGAACTTTGACGCACTAGTCTTGATCTTCATAGGGTTAGATATGTAGACAACTTTGACGGGCTTTTTCTTGGATTTGTCTTTTTTGGTCATTTTCGTTCGGTGCACATGATTCGTTGACAGACTATCCATGGTTAACAGACGATCAAATCACACATAAACGGAGAAGAAAGATTTGACTATAATATTTAAATACAAAGCTACCTTTTGAAGAAGGAGGCTAACGGGTAATGCAAATGGTTTCAGCAAACGAGGTTTCTTGGAAAATTAGAAACGATGGAGAAAAGATGTGAGAGAAATAAAGGAAGGTTGAGCCGATGCAAATTGCAAGCGGATAGATGGTAAGAGACAAGAGACTTAAGACAAAAATGTTAAGCCTAGCTACTCTCATTGGGAGCGCGTTTTCAGCAGTCTTCTGATATTAATTCTCCGAATTTTTGTGCATTTTTAATTAAAAATACAACAACTATATTTGGAGAGTATTTACTTCACCAGTGCTGCATACTATCGAGTCTTATATTGTAGTGCAAAATCTATAAAGAATATATATAATTTTAATGCACATTGTTATAATCTTTGAGTTACTCTCTCTCTATATACATATCGTGTGTGTAATATATTGATTGTGAACTAATTATATTAGATTTAATTCACACTTTTTAGTAATTTTATATTATTAAAATTTGAGTTGTGATAGATTTATTTTTAATTGATTTCGAGAATTAAATCAATCATTTTTTTATTATTTTTTAGCATCTATCCGTATTTGATTTGGGGAATAGACAAGAAATAAACGCTGCCCATCTCTTTTCTTAATTTATAAATTTAATTAAATAAAAAAATTTACATTTAACTTTAATTTAATGCTGGAATAAAATAAAATGAAAGTATTCAAACAGTAAAACAAAATATATTTAGCTCTATTGACTCAGAGAAATTGAAAAGAATTATAAACAAAGAACAATAATAAATTATCTACAGGAGTTGTTTAGCTGTCATGTTTATGAAATTGCAATATTGTAATAGCTATTGATAACATATGTTGGTCCATAGAATTAGAATCCGCTAGATATTGTGAGGAGATATTTTTTATGCAACAAGTATTAAAACAATTTTAAATATCAAATATAAAAATAAAAATTAGTTAATTTTATTAAAAATTAGAATAATCAAATATTTTATTTATTTTAACAAAGATTTCACTGAGTAAATTCTTATTTGTCCTTTGGGCATACATTATATTTGAAATCAATAAAATGGTAAATAATAAGAAGAACCACAATAGTTATTTAAAGTAATGAAGGATATACATATGTGTATGAGAGTATAAATCCTTTATCTAAAATTAATTTATTAAGGATATAGGATATATATAATATTCAAATTTAGTCAACTGTATATTGTAATCCCACTATTTTAAAAAATACCAAAGAAACTCTAATTTTATTAGTTTGATCATTAAATTTAAACAAAAATAAAAGTAATCTGAAATATTTAAATTTTAAAATAATTATAATTAAAAATAAATTATTATAATTGTAATAAAAAAAATAAAAAAGTAATTTACACTAACAACTAGTTTTTATAAATTATGGTTAGCTCAAATATTTTTAAAATTAACAAAATTAAAGTGCATATTTAACTAAATTTTAAATATGTACATATTTTTTTATTAATTTTATTTTTATACATAAATTAATAGAACTTGTTTTTTTTCCCTGTCTAGTATCTTTTTTTCAGTAATTTTTTAAGTAAATTATAAGAGAAAACCTCTAGAATAATACTTTATTCATATTAAAAAAAAAAAAAAAAAGGTTATTTTGTAACATAAAAGAGGTTTTCCCTACCCATTTCAATCTATATTTCTTTGATTTTATATTCCTTAAACTAATAAATAAAATAATATCCATGATGGACCAATAAAGTTGGCTCTCCCATTATATAGAAAATTTGAATCACATATTTTATTTTCATAAAGATATATGGGCGTGGAAATTGTTAATTAATATGAAGGATAATGAAGCGGCTATCGCTGTCTGCATTGCAATGTTCTATTGCCTCACGGGACGTTAGAAAGCGCGTGAAAGGGAGAAAATTTATGAGGATCCAGAGCAAATCTGTATGTCAATAATTCTACCACGTGGCCGTCATCAAGACTATTTATCAGATTTAGTGACGTCATCAAGGCCTCTTATGATGACGTCATGACACTTAATGGTACTATCACATGCGAGTTGGCTCGGCCACGGCTTCAATAATATTCCAAGTTGGCTCGACGTCAGACTCAGACTGCCCAAGTCTTATTCAGACCGATGCCTTTTCAGCCACGCACACGCACACGAACAGCCAAAGATCATGTGAACGTTGGAGTAAATAACATTTCAGTGCCTGAAATTTGTAAAAACAATACATAAAAATATCAAATTATATTTTTAATATCTAAAATTTGCAGGAATAACACATTAGTTGTTGAATTTTTTTAAAAAATATAAATCATTAAAACTTATATGCATCCACTTCAAATGTCACAAATCGTTCAAAATTTGCCACGTCATCGGTAAAACTTTCTCATGATGAATTAGTCATTATAAGGAGTGATTTATTAGAAAATAGAAAACTACATTACTAATTATTATTTTTGAAAACCTTGGGAACTATAATTTTTTCTAAAGGAAATCATTATTACCATATTAATTATTATTAATTTTCTTTAATAAAAAATGTACTTTTTGAGTATAATATATTTATGCTTAAAATTTTATTTTAAAAAATATTTTATTTTGAAACTATTTTAAAATAATATTAAATTTAGGAGCTATGTTTCATTAATTAAAATTTTTAATAATTAATATTTTGAATTTAATAAATCTCTGCACCAGAAAGTTATGATAAACAAATTTATATTTTAAAAATTTTTTATAATAAAAATTTCAAGTAACATTTAACTTCATCCAAATATTATTATAAGTCCTAAAATAAGATTTTTAGTGATAATAATAAAAAATATTTAAGAATTATGAAACGAAATTGAAGACCAAGTAGCAATGCAATTCATACACACACTGCCACCTATTAAAAATATTTTCAAAACTAAAATGGCCAAATCTTTATCAAAATATTGTCTTTATTATCAATACATTGATAAGATAAAATTTTATTACTATTTAATTTTAAATTTTTACGAGAATAAAAAAATTATATGATAATAATATAAATATATCAAATTTGTAATAATAGTTTATAAAAAAATTATATTTTTAATACTATTTTTTTAAAATTATAACTTCTTTTATTTTTGAGACGATAATAATTTAATTAACTCTAATTTAAGGAAGAGCTTTATAAACTATTTTAATATGTGTATTATTTTTATAATTATTTAATATTTATATATTATAAAAATTTAATAAAAATATTTATGTTAATTTTTAAACTATAATTACAGTAAAATTAAATATTTAAATATTAATATATCAATAAAATATATAATATTAAAAAATAAATTATACAATAATAATAACATAATTATGTATATTAAGTTATATGTAAAAGTTTTCAAGAATTTTATATATTGAATTGACAAACATAATACTCAGTGTAGTTGATCATCTTTCGTTCCCTCTCTTGTTCTTCTATCCAGAAGCGGATTAGTTAGTCAAGTGCGTTAGTGGTGGTGTAATGTCCACTCATTTTGTGGTCTTGGTCTTGCGATAATTTATAAAATAATCTTCAGTTGAATTCTGAATATTGGAAAAAGAATATGTATATACGAAAGTTTCATCGTAAATGTAACGCACCGAAAATTTCTTTCACAACGACATGAAGTTGTAGCATGTCGTTGCATGTGTTTTGACTTTTGTAAAGACAACAAGAAATTGAAAGCCACGGGGACACTAACTGAACAGACGGTTATTAAATTATTGGGAGAGTGAAAAAGATAAAATATGTAATAATGTTCTTGTGGTTTTGGACTTTCTCGTAATTTCAATATTAAAATACACACTTTAATCTTATTTATATTAAAAGTGCTAATGCCAATCCTAATAAATTATTAGTTAATCTATAAATTTAAAGAAAATAAAATTAATATAATATATTAATTATCAAAATAATTGTAATTGAAAAAGTATTATAGTAATTGTAAAAGAAATTCAAGCTAACAATCTTTTTAGTAACAAAAGATCAATGTCAACATTTAAAATTAGTAGGATAAAAGTATATATTCAACAAGATTTATATCTACATCTGTATCTATGTCTATCTATCTATCTATATATATGCTGTTTATGCTTTATGCTTAAAAATACATTCATAATCTATCAAATTATTTTAATGTATTTAGAGAAGGTAGAAATACTCGAATCTAACTTATATCAAAAATTTTTTAAATGATTTAAATTTGAAAATATTCGAATTAAATCTAGAAAAAAATATATATACGAATTTGGAATTGGTGACCCTCGTGTGGATCTCGAGTTTTGTACAATTTCGAAAAAATTTAGCTTCAAATTTATATATATAATCTACTTATATAAAAACCCTATGCTTAGGCCCTCTTCAGTTCTTCTTAAACCTTCTTTCTCTCCTAACAAAAGTGGCAGTGTTTGTCAAGGTCGCGGTAGTACCATGGTTGTTGTTTCTTTTAGTTCCAGAGGCATAAAAGTGGTAGACCATTGATAGCGTGAATTTTTCATGCGAGTTTGATTGATCAAGAGGACAATTGAGATGGTGAAACCCTAAGTTCGTAGAAAATAAAAAATGTACAAGAGAACATGAAAAAGGAAAAAGAAAAAATCAATTATTAGAGTTGAGATTGCTAGTAATTATTAGTGTATATCCTAAAAACTAGTTGTATTGTCAATTTCAAAATGTTTAATCTTGTATTATAATTTTATCAATAATGAAAGAGAAAGTTATTTATTCATATTCGTAAGTTATTTCCTTTATTATGTCATATATATGTGAAATATTAAAATAATTTATTTAATTATTAAATAAAATTATTAAAAAAGTTCCCTATACGAGGTATTGATTAAGCAACAATATCAATTAGTAAACAATGTCTTTGATAAATATAATGAGATAATATTAGTGTAACTGACAATGAGAGTCATGTCACTAGAGTGTCAGTATTAATTAATAGTTAGAGAATTATTTTTCCAATACGATTAAAGAATGATAAATTACATGATAAGCATGTAGTTAATGATTTATTATAAAATTATACTACTGTGCAATATAATCCTTTGATCTGAGATATTATATTCAGATTTTATATGAATACGTATAGTTTATATAATATATAAGTATGAGACTAGCCAAGTTCTATATGACCATATCAGTTTGGCTATACATTATTCACATAGGGATTTGAATGATTAGTAAGATGGGATTTGTTAGCTTGATTAATAAGAATAGGATTTCTCACTAACTCTATTCGAATTTAGGTTCTAGATAAAAGTCAATAAATATTTAAAACCAAAGTCTTTAGTCAAAGTATTTTAATATTATATAAAAGAGTTTCGGAGTAACAAGTTTAGGACATATTAATAGACGACTCGTAGATATATTAAGTTTAGAATTTTGACATTCTATGAATTTTTACCCAATTAGGATTAAATAATAGAATAATATAACTCATATAGTATATACAATTAGTATAAGATTTTACAAAGAACTTTTTTATTGTAATTTAGAGATTATAGCACATTACTAAATGTTACCCCTATTTAATCACATTAGTTTCTATTTAATCATATCTAACAATAAAATATTGACCTTCACTTGCTTCAAAATTTCATAAATTATAGAGTTATGATTTGATTTAAGTGGAGAAGTTAATGCATGAGAAAATAATGGCACAAGTTTATCCTTGGTGTTTTCTATGATTGGTGTAAGTTTGTCAACTCTTTTCTCCCCGTACATATTAAATTCTCTTCTTTCTCATACGATTCAAGAATGTCTTTTTTAACAACTTTATCACTACAAAGAGTAACAACTAATTTAACTTAGTCTATAAATTATTCAACATTTAAAATTAATTACCGTTTTGAGTTTGACTGTGGCTAAGATA